>JABXWE010105526.1:0-18905 GCA_014611495.1 Limonius californicus | reverse complement strand
TTACTAGAGCCCTATAATTCTGTACCAGTGTTAAGCTGGTCGTTTTACCTGTATTTAAATAAACATTCGCATTATTTGCATCTTCGTTTAACTCAACCGAGATAATAAGCAGCTGCCTCTAACGTGAAAGCAAAAATATATAACAAGATATATCTTGGGTTTGGTTTAGTTAATTCCATAGCGGACAGAATCTTTTGGATGAACTATAGGCACGTATATGCAACCAATATGACATTATAGGCTTGTTTCCTTGATTTATTGCGTTTTGATTATGTTAAATATCTCTTTTTATATATAAATTATATATTGGCGAGTTGTATTACAGTCGAGGCTGTGTTTCGCTTCTCAAACGCCATTTATTTCTGTAGGGCCAGTCTTCTAGTTTCCATAGCCTCGCCTATCTCTGCTCTCCAGTTTCGTCGTGGTCTACCCCGTTTTTGCTGTTTTGGTGGTATCCATTTCCAGAATTTCTTTGGTCATCTGTCGTCATCCATGTACCTCCATTAGCTGTCTTACTTTTTCATTTCGCACGTTTTGTAGGTTAGATACACCATAGCTCCACCTCCAGTACTTTATTTCTAGAGCCATTAGTCGATTTTTATTTCGCTGATTATTATCCTATACCTCTGATCCATATGTAGTGATGTTTTCAACTAAAGTCTTATATATTATTGTTTTTGATTGTTTTTTAATTTATAGTTCCAGAGTACTGTGTTTAGAAGTCGAATGACTCTTCTTCCTTGGTCTATTTTAAAATCAATATCTGCTTCACTTTCTGAAGTCGTTCCTATGTCGCCATTAATATTCAGGTCCATACCATTGTCTTCAATTACTAACTGCTCAGTCTTCTGCAAGTTAATCATTTATTATACTCATCCTGAAGCTTGCGTAACATATAGTTAGAGTACATTTTCAGTGATAATGACTTGATCGTCAGCAAACAGTAATCTACTAAGTACTTCGTCACAAATCTGCACTCCCATACCGCCATACTGTCTTCGGCATTGTATTAAGGCTTCTTTGAGTTCTAAGCAAAGTGGGTGTTGAACAATACCCTTGTTGGAGTTCCTATGTGACCTCGAACTCAGTAGAAATACGTGATCCAGATTTTATACAGCTTGTGGAGTTTTCACATAGATTTTGCGGCAGCTATATATATATATATATACATACGCGAATTTGTATGTATATAATTATTACTGATGGCGTTTTTCATGCGTTCCTTCATTTTACTTTAAGGGACGCTGTCGTATGTCTTCCTAACCTTTGGCCTACCTAGGGAGTACAAGACGTACAAAATTACGTGTATTTTAAAGATTATTATTTTAAATTTAGTATCCTTCTACCATTGTCTCTAATAATGCTTTAAGTTACCTGTAACGTCATAATCGGTGCATGTACACTTCATATTTTGAAAATATAATCAATTTTGTTTGTTAGGGTACACTTTGTATCCAGCTTGGGTTTAGATGTATGTATTCGCATTAATCGCATTAGCTTGTATATAGGCATGCGTATTTCTTCGAGAAATCGTCATGTGTTTGTAACCTTGATTTGCCCGTCTCACATAAGATAAGAAGTGCCGTAGTTATTGATAATTCAAGAATTTTTTCTGCAAAAATCATGGTCAACAAAAAAATCAATTATTGCTACAGCTGCAATACAAATGGCAACTGAAATTGATTAAATATATTCTATTAGCAATATTACTTTATAATAAAAAATATTTTGAATAAGTTTGGTGTAACCAATTGCTGTTTGTTTATTTGTAGTAGATATGTTCATTCAGCATTAAAAAAATGCTAAAAGCGTATGGTATAAGGTGGAGTACAATTTGTACCATCTTGGTGATACGCGTTTCTTAAAAAGCTTGCTACCCCAAAGGTTAATGTCTATGAAAGTAAGATGTAAAAGTGTCTTCTACGTGCACTCTCCTTTTCAATCATTTGTTTTACAATTAGTATAAACACATTATCGATACCCATCCAGACCTGAAACCGCTCTGTTCTACTTCATTAATCACTTCCTCTAGTTTTTCATTTAGTATTTTCCGTATATTCTGGACATCGAACGAATCACACTAATAATGCCTCTGGAATTTTTTCTGTCAGTTCTGTGACTTTTGTTGTAAATTAGGGATATGCACGCTTGTTTCCAATTTCTGGGAACATCTTTCACGCATTTGTTGAATAGTTTTACTAGAATATTGAGCAATTGTGTTGGAACAGACTTTATAAGTTATAATTAAAAAATCTTCTTACTATCGGTAACTACGTCATTAACAATTACGATCAACTTGGGGTGGTAATATATTGATACTCCATTGTAGGTAATTAACAGGCCATTGCCATATACACAGAAGAAGAAGAAATTGGGAAAATAAAAAATTCTAAAAAATAAATGTTTTTCAATGATTGTATCATATTTTGAACTTGAAAGGTGTGGTGAAAAACATGTTAATTAAGCTCATTTTCATACTGTGACTACTTCATTATTCCTAAAATTTATATATTAAAATGGTTAATCAATCAAAATTTATCATTATATAAGGCGGGCCAGCTGAGTTGTCCCTCATTATAAGTGGTTGACGCAACCCAAGATACATATAATATGGTAATCACTGTCTTTAATTTAATAAAATTGATCAATGTTGCCTACTTATGACATAAAAGATCCGCTTTCAATTTTCTTAAATTGTAAGAAAAATGTTTTCATTTGAAAAGAAAACAGATTTGTTGCTTGTTGTTGGTTAATGCCTCGCAAATGCGGTTTCAGCCGTAATTTCTATATCAGGCGTTATCCAACTAGAAGCCCACCGTCGGAAAAAATAGTCACATGTCTTAAAACTAAGAAACGAAGGTAAATTTGTTAATTCTAAAAGAGGTATTAGTAGAACTTTAGTTCATTTTCAAAGAGTTTCTTCCTGTAAATCTTTGGTATGGTAACCATATTACATGTACCGAACTTGTTCCATAACAGTTTAACGTTACCTGGATTTCCTACAAATCATTTTAATCGGGTTGTTGGAAGATGGAGAACTACATGTACAACAAAAACTTGGGGATGGCTGTTTTGAGGAAATTGGACTGGAAGAGGCGTTCTGCATCCATAGCTATCAAGAAATTGCGAAATCACGCCACTAGGAGGTATGATTAAAGAAATAGTATAGCAAACTCGGACAATAAATGAGCCTAATTTATGAAATAGATTAACCGAGGCATGTGCATCAAATACACCTGACATGCTTGCTCGAGTCTCAAGATTGGAAATTGATGCAATTTTGAAGTTTTACTGAATGATAGGAAACTTTGCTATATAGTTTTTGTTTTTCACTTGTTTAGTTTTTAATATAGTATGGTTGCACTGATGGCTGCTTTTTTGTTAAATACTAATATAATTAATGTTAGTAAAAGTATTAATTACTATACTAACAGATCGACTTTACGCGTCAACCACTTTTAAGGGGGCACAACTCAGCTGATCCACCGTGTATGATTATAATATTTATTCAATTCAATAAATTCTATCCTTCTTTTCTAACTGATGACGAATATATAGTATTTTGTTGAAAATTGTGACATAGTTTTTGCCATTAAATGTACTTGATTCACTTATTTGCCACTGCCGTTCAGAATTATTACCAGTAGATAGGTAATATTTAGAAAAAACAAACTAGATCACTACGTTTCTTATGTATATGAAAGCGATTTTCTGTATACAACATTGAGAAGAATATTTTACATACTTACTTACTTCTCCTTGCTCTGTGTGTAGACCAATGGCCTGTTAATTACCTACAATGAGTAAGATCTGTGAGCTCTCTTTACAAGTATACCGGGCAGGAGGTAGCCTAACTGGTCGAACAGAGAAGAGAAGTGCCACTACATGGTTTACAGCTATAAAAGACGCTCGTATGATAACCGGCACCGACAGCTTTACGTTCCTTCCGAAACACGACTAGTTGCATATGCTACAATATTGGTCTTATACTTACTCAGTCAAAAATGACTTAAGAACAAACAGTAAACTAGAAATTATATTTGTGAAAACATAGACATTAGCTGAATGAAATCAGCTATCTTGTTAATGCAAAATATATGGTAACAAAGTATTTTTTGAAGGAGGTAGCAATCAAAATGTAGGTCGTAGTCCATGGATTTTGATAGCTTTAATTTGTTTTCATTTTTTAACTCCAACAAGGTACGGCAGGAAACTATTTATAAGTAATAATGTTTTTACTTATAAATTTATAAATTCACCTATACACTTTGTTTTAGAATCTTTAACTATTCATAATTAACGCATGTATACCTTTGGCTAGACAAAGAGAGACTGTCGTAAAACACGGTAGCGTCTAATTAAACTACCTTTAGTAGGTAACAATTATAAAGAATAGTAAGTGATTAAGAAAGTACATAGTTTATATGTTCTATGAAACTGCAAATATGCATGTAATGCAGCTGTTCAGTTAGGTACGTATACAGGAGGTGTCACACGCAGAAGTGATTGTACTAATTACTTTGGAGAGACATTATATATATATATATATATATATATATATATACAGATTTATTCAACAGATCTTTGAAATATATGAGGTAAATGTTGGAAAAGATCTGATCAAATGTCGCCATGAATGTAGGTGCTATCTTTCCTTGTTAAAAAGTTATAGGGTTTTTAAAATAATTATCTCTTTGAACGCTAAATTAAGTTGAAAAAACGTAGTAGCCACGGTTAGCATAACAAAAATTTGTAAAAAATAATAACCTGTTAAAAATAGTTTGTTTATGTCTAAAGTTTCTGTCGCAGTTTGTTAAAAGTTGTACTTGTGCAGTTGTACTTAGAAACGAATCATCCATTTTCTAACGAAGAATATGCGGACGTTGTTTTTATCTATGGATTTTGTAATGGAAACGCTCGTATTGCAGCGAGAGAATATGGAAACAGATTTCCTAATAGACGTCAACCGGCACATTCCATATTCAGTACAACCTTTAGCAAACTTCATATAACTGGTACTGCCGTTCCTCCTAGGTCCATTCCCCCGCATGATGTAAATGTTGAAGATCTTGAAAACGTTATGAATGCTATAATTGAACAACCGGAAAGTAGTAGCAGGCGCACAGCACGAAATTTAGGGCTATCACAAAGTTTTGTGTGGCGGGCACTACATCGCGAGAGGGTGCACCCTTATCATCGACAAAGTGTACAAGCACAAGACAAGTGACCGAATGGCTGTATATTCATTTTCCAAATAAATGGATTGGTAACGGAGGTACTATACCATGGCCACCTAGATCGCCCGACTTAAATCGATTTTTTTTTATGGGGTCATTTATAGCAACTTTTTTATGCCGTGGAAACAAATGATCGTCATCAATTATTGCAGGGGATTCGAGATGTTGAAACTCATATTAGAAATAATATGAATTTAATACGCATGCAAGGGAGTTTAGTTCGTCGTTGTCAGTTATGTATTCAGGAGAATGGACTAATGTTTGGAACATTTACTGTACTCTCAATGTTGCTTTCTGTTTGTTACAATAAATGTTTTTGATTTTCTTAAAATATGGTTACTCATTACTGTTCAAAGAGATAATTATTTTAAAAACCCTATAACTTCTTAACAAAGAAAGATAGTACCTACATTCATATGAACATTTCTTCATGAAATTACATCTAGTTTTTATTGCCAAAATTTGTAAACAGGCTAATGAATCACCTTGTACACTGTAGTACTAAATATTTTCGTTGCAAATTCTCACAATTGGTATTATTATAAATTCTTAAAAATTCAAACATAATTAGCTAGCTGTTCCTAATTATTATCAATTAACGTACCACAGCAATATTTTTTCTAGAAACTACAAGACATTCAGAAAAGTAAATTTGTACTTTTCGGAGATGCAGGGTCATTCATACTATTTGTTTATTTTGTTATACAAAGATGTACTTGAAACGAGGAAGACACATTCGCGTTGTGATTGCGTAAGCCTTGAATCTACGCCAATTGCATTGAAGGTCGGGATCAATGCATTTCGCGCGTGCAACGAAGGTCACAAACAATGCATTTTAATTGCACTATTACTTACTCTTAAAGCTAACTGATAACGTTAGTCATTGCCGTTGTTAAAGTTCAATATCAACCGTTGGTGTGATAAGCCGTGTGTAAAGAATCTGCTCCAGTTGGTACCTGGATAAACGAAGTGAAAAATGAATTGCTGTTAATTTTTTGGTACTACACAATGTTTTTCCATAAAGCTAAATCGGGACCTATTGCACGAATTTCAGTCCGATTCGGTTTATTACCGGAAAGCAGTGCATCTACTAACTAAACAAACCTTCCATAAATAGATAACCTTGCATTTCCGCATTAGAAAATTGCTTCAAAACTTTTCCATATGGCTGCGGTACTTCGCAAGATATTTTTCAGAGTGGGTGATCTTTGCAACGTCATGTACTAAAACTAATCTTAATTGTTTTGCAGGTGCCACGGATTCGTGGAAAATACTCCATAAATAAAATGGAGAATAAACAACTCGACGAAGAATTTTATCAAAGAATTCTTCAAGTTTATGAAAAAAACTATTCCATCACTATCAACAGAATAGAAAAATCTCCAGCATGCGAAAAGGGAGATTCCTTTGTGTCACAAGTGAGCAGGGTGAAAGTGTTTGGGTATAAAATTTATAACCATAAGAATGAAGGTTAGTTAGTAATTTAGAAGCGCTATTGAATTATTTCTGATAACACTTAAAAAGATTCGACAACATTGATTCAAGTATACAATAGCTGCAAGTTTAATAATTTCAATAGTCTCATTTTGTGTTGCAGAATATCGAAAGACGTTGATAGTTAAAGAACTGCCCCCGCATGAACAACGGCAATTATTCCGATCACATATTGCCATGGAGAATGAATATAATGCATACAGTAAAATAATTCCGGCCCTGAGAAGGCATGCTGTAGACCATTTACCTGTAGTGGATTGCATTTACGCCGATAAAGATGTCATTATCCTTGAAGATTTAAGTTTAAATGAATTTAAAGCCGTGGGAAGATCAAACGGAGGGTTAACTCTTGAACAGTGCGAAATTGTCTTAGAGGTCAGATTTATTTGATTTTTTATTCTAACATTGTCCATTAAAGAACAATATAAGAGTGTTTGAAACAAAATTGAGGAAATTGAAGTTTAAACGATTTAATTTCAAATACTTTACAGCGATTCATTGCAACTCAATCACCATAAAATCCACACAGCAATTTTTTGTCAGAAAGAAATACAATTATCAAAATTTATTGAAGTTATCTCAAATTTAGACAGCATCCACCAACATTAGACAATATATTATTTATGTGTAAACCAGTTTTAATATTTGATTGATCAGCTCAGTTCTGAATGATCAATTCACACCTTCTTCGCATAGAATTTATCAGATTTTTTGGTTAAAAGATGTTTTATTGCACTTACGAAATATTGTAATAATGGTATAACAAACTATCGCGAGACTTGGAACAATGGACCTCCCTGTGCTGGCGCTGATGAAGGAGTGTTGATCTTCGGGTTTAACGTCAACCCTTGTAGTGTTTCTAGCGGATATGACATTCATCATGGAGGAAGCGGATTCCATTGTTCATACAGCTGGGAAAATCTGGTTACCACGGTAACTGCACATTCCGTAGGTCTTCCAAGAATTTGGGCACGCGGTCAGGCTATCAAAACTCATCGGATTCATGTCTAGAGAATGATCTGGCCAGTGCATCTTGTCTATTTTATGTGTGATTATGCGCGATTCAACTAGTTTTTTTATCTATGGCAAAGAGGCATATCGTCTTGGAATACAAACTTTTCTTCCACAGGTCTTTCAAGAATTTGGGCACACGGCCATACTACCAAAACATACCGATACAGATCTATTGAATTTAGGTCTAGAGAGTGCGCTAGCAAGTTCTTTGCGTGCATTTTATCAGCAGTTGTCCACTATTCGACTAGCTTTTCTCTATGGCAAAGGGCGCCCTAGAAAATAAACTTTTCTTCCACATATTTTCTAAGAATTTGAGCATACCGGTACAGATTCTGACCATTTTATCTAAAACAAACAACAGATTTTTCTTCGACAAGCAGGTTTATTCCACTAGGTAATATCTTATGCTTTTGTAGGTACTTAGCGATATTTTATGAATTTTTTATCCCAGAAAGGACAGGAAGTAGACCAACTTCTTGAGCGGATATGCAACCCCATTCCACAACGGCAATTGGATGCTTAACCCATGAAATCTTTAGATTTGCAGAATACATATACATGTATATGAGAAGTGGAAGCGTTTTCACCAATATGTATACTTCCAAAAGTTAAGCATCCGATGGTTGCTTTGGTATACGGTTGCATGTCTGCTCAGAAAGCTGGTTAGCAACATGTCGTTAGAATAATTAACGGCAAACTTGCAGAATACCAGGCTACCTATAGGGAAATACCTGTTCTTTCCATATAGGTTAAATCGTGGATGACGACTAATAAAATCCTCATAATGATTAGGCTAACGCAGTCTTTAGACAAGAATCCAATAGAAACCTTGTGTTAAAAGGATTTCAACCATAATATTTCAAAGGGACTGTACAAAATACAATTAATCGAGTCTTTACTTCATGCCCAGTTGGGTTATATGTATTTTGATG
Organism: Limonius californicus; assembly: GCA_014611495.1. Lineage (NCBI taxonomy): Eukaryota > Metazoa > Arthropoda > Insecta > Coleoptera > Elateridae > Limonius > Limonius californicus. The sequence continues at coordinate 10,228 of JABXWE010105526.1, read as the reverse complement.
AAGAAAGTATTAAAACTGATCAATTTTAAAGGTCAAAAGAACAAGGGCTAGCCAATTTATTTTGTCGCGTTAATCTGTTGTTATCCACGATTGAACTAGTTGCCTTAAGGGTAGGACCATTATCGTTTCAGAAAACAACCTTTTTCATCATCAAACAGATCTTTCTTACTGGGTTACATCTTCTTGTGTAGTTAATGGGTACTTCGAGATGTTTTATGACATTCATCATCAAAGGAACAACATGGATTAGATTAACTCCTTGAGCAAACATGTATTCCTACATAAAACGGCCATTGGAAATACTCTCTTTAGAGACATACACCAGTATGTGTTCTATGTACTTCCAACAGTTAATCACTCAATAGTTGCTATGGTATGAGGTTGCATGTCTGCACAGGCATTTGGCGACTGCATGTTGTTTCTAGAATAGTGAACACCACAAAATATTTGTATTAGAATGATGTCAACTGTCGTACCTTAATGGAATTGTAGAAAATACAATTAAGCAAGTCGCTGGTTCATATCTAATTTCGTTAAATTTCGAAGAAGGGTCTAGGGAAATTGATAAATTTCAAGATCAGAAGATTTAAATTGGTTATTAAAAACAGGGACTGGCCAATTCATTTGCGCGTTTTGATCAGTTGTCATCCACGATTTAACCAGTTGCAAGGACAGTTACGTCTGGAAAACAAACATTTTTCGTCAAACAAGTCTTTCCCAGCGGGTAATATCTTGTCCTGTAGTCGGTACTCGACGTCTTTTCTGACGTTCAACATCCCAGAAACGACATGTAGTAGACTAACTTCTTGAGTACACATGCCACCTCATACCAGACCGGCTATTGGGTGCTTAACCGTTGGAAGTACTTTGTTTGGGGCAAGATTTTCTTAGGAAACCTTTTCTTCTTCTTCTTCTTCTAGGAAACCTTTTGATATGCATAATACATGTACACGTACATATATCAGATAGACAAAACTTTTCAACAATCTGTTTATGTTTAACAATTATGGATCCAATTGTTGTTGTGGTATAAGGTTGTACGTCTTATGGAAAAAAGGTACAATATTGGAATAATAACAATGGTACATCCATATTAAGTGGTTGTCATGTTCTTCGAAGTCATATAGTTATTCACCATTTCTGCCCTTCCTGTGACTTACCGAATTTACAATTTTCCAAGAGAAGTTTACATTTACTTAGAACTTAGTTCTACATTAAATACTGTTTATGATTGAGATGATAATTTTCTTATGCCGGTCAGAATATGGATTTACCAGATTCTGATACAAATATGTTGGATTTGCCTGGTTTTACAGTTGCAGGTTATTTTAGTATCAAAAATATATAGAATAAAAACCTTTAACAATTAAATGTAAACGAAATTGAAGTTTCAGGTGTCATCTGTGAGATTCGGTCAAAACCTAAATTTGCTTGTTAACATTTGAATTGGCTTGGAACATCTACTAAAGTTCTGTTTCTTTATTTTAGGGATTAGCTACATTCCACGCAGCATCTTTTGTTTTCAAACACAAAGAACCAGAAAAATTTCAAAAGCTTACAAAATTAATGAAGGAGCTTTTGTTTCATGGAGGAGATTCATCCCTATTGAATTCGCAAACTAGCTTCATTGAAAATGCTTTCGAAATCTTCAGAAACCTACCTCTCAGTGGCGACCACAAGAAAGCTACAGAATTCCTCGATGATCTAAAGCAACATTCCAGATCTAAACTGAAGCAGCTTCTGCTAAATCCAAGAGAACATTCTGTTATGTGCCATGGTGACCCATGGGCTACCAATATAATGTTTAATGGGGAAAACGAATTAAAGTTGGTTGACTTTCAGCTTATGCGCTATAATTCCGTAGCTAGCGACTTGTGTTACCTTCTTTACGTTAATTTGCCACCTAATATACGCAATAAAAATACTGAAAAATTATTAGATGGCTACTTAAATTCGCTCCGAGCAAATGTAAAGGCAAAAGGAGTGAATTTGGATGACATTCTAACAAAACAGTGGCTGGAGAAGGAAATGCAAATTTTTGCGATGTACGGCATTGTATACAGTATATGGATAATGCCCGTGTTTTTCGTGAAGAAAGAAGATGTGGAAATAACAGAGAAGAGGGTGAACAATACCTCGAAAACAGCTGAACAGGCAGGTCCTGGATTTGAAGACAGGATAAAGGAACTAATTTTAGGATATGTTGCAAATCTCCCATAATGTACAGTATTATTGTCATTGTTTTGAAGTACAATGTGTGATTGTTGTGATTATCTTGTGCTAATTAAATTATGTGAATATTGAAATGTGTATGTAAGGGCTTGCTATGTATGTTTGTACAGCATTTAATTGTTTCTTATTGAAATGTTTCTTGTTTTCTGTAAAATCATTATGTTAAAATATTAACAATATACAGGTTGTTTTTAAATCCAATATTAATTGTTTTACTGAGTAATACAAACATGTTTTAGTAAATATAAGTTAGTTTCCTTCTTTAGAAGAAAAAGGAATTAGTTTTCGTAATGAGCACGTAGGTCAAACGAAACTAGATGATGATCTACCGGTTTAATATATTATTTTAGTTGTTTTAATGGGACATCCTGTATTTTTTAGGATAAATCGTGAATAAAATGTGACATTGTCGCTTTAAAGAACTTTGATTGGAAATAGCAAAATCATAATGTATTTATGAGTAGTTTGGACAAACAAAATGAGAAAATCATAAAGGACTTTAAGCGGAAGAAGTATTATTTAAATTTTTTTAATAGAACTGTATAGGCTAATTTAATTGAACTTACGATATGTTATCTCTGAAGAAACATAACACAACCTAACCTTAATAAAAAACAAGATATTTGCACGTATGTAACCATTGATAATGATTTTGCAAATATCTCTCTAATTATTAACGTTAAATTTACAGAAAAATATAATTAATTGCAGGCCTTGTATTTTACCTAATTTGATTATATGATATGTTATTTTTAGAAACTATGATCCAATTACGTGCTTAAATTAATAATAAGTAAGATATGTGTGGAGTTCGGCCTGCATAGTGGAAGGTCAGAACTCCTACATCCTTGATATCACAGCCGGTTGTCGACCGCTAAATTCATGATACGTGGTGATGTGGCAGACATCACGCAGGAGACAACCGCATTATTACTTACCTCTTGTTTATTCGAACTCAGGAAACCAATTATTAAATGCGGCTGGGTAGGCTGTCCGCCAGGAATTTAGTCGGAGATTGGAACTCTCGCCCTTTTGAATCGTAACCACTGGACCACGCTGGCGAAGTAAGATATCTACGGACTATAGAAAAACATTATCGACGATTAGGTACACACGTTATTTTAAATATAAATATCTCGTGTATTATTAATTTTAGGTTAAAAGCTGTATTATATTTCGTTAAAAAGAAAATGTTTTACAATGAATTATCCTAACTACAAGGTGTTCTTTGAAAAAAATTAAGCTATTTTCTCTTCCTCTTAAACCGGAATTTGGTTATCCGTGTTTTGTCTTAAATATTCTTTAATATGCCCAGTTTCATATAAAATGAACCACCCATTAAAAATAAAGCTACGTGTTTGAAACTTTGCTAAAATAATGTTTCATTATGGCGTATTTTTTCCATTAAAAAAATCAAGTGGTTGTGGTGTTCGTCTACTGTGTCTCATCAATTTGTTGTTGTTTGTGGTCAAATGACGGCCGTAAGAAAGTACGTCGATATCGAGGAGAAAGACGAAATGTAGAGTTTGTTGAAAGACACCATACAGCTTTAACACCTAGAGTTATGGTTTGGGGTGCGATTTGTTTCGGTAAAAGATGACCCCTTGTGTTCGTCCCAAATACTTTAAATGTTCATCGCTATATTCATAATGTCCTGGAAGCTATATTCATAATGTCCTGGAACCGGTGTTAGTGCCATTCATGCAGACGTTGCCATACGGTATTTTCCAACAGGATAACGCACATCCACACACTGCAAAGATTCCGTACCTCCAAGAAGCACAATTGCAAATGTTGCCTTGGTCTGCACGATCATCGGACTTATCGCCGATCGAACATCTTTGGGACATGATGGGCCGGCAACTAAGATTATTGCCAAGAGCCCCTTAACGACTTAGACAAGCTGAGACACCAACTTGAGGTTATATGGACCGGATATCCCAGGAGAACATAGACCACTTGATAGAAAGCACGCCACGACGAGTAAATTGCTGTTCATGGCGATGTTACACATTATTAATTTTGTTTTCAATGTTGTTATTGCTTTCTTATAATTGTTAATCTTTTTTATGAAAACCTGATCATTTTAGGCAATAATGAAACATTATTTTAGCAAAGTTTCAATCCCGTAGCTTTATTTTTAATGGGTGGTGCATTTCATATGAAACGAAGTGTAGATTCTTATTTCATCATTTCGTAGATTAGAGTTCGTTTGAATTGAATTTTCAACCAATTTAAAAAGTCTTAAATTTTGTTTTCTAGAAGTCTCAGCTAACGTTATTTACAGACATGGTTTGCAAATTTGTAAAACACTGTTCAAGCCAGTATTGTATTACTGTTAGAAGCGTCGACATAAATTAATAATAAAATCAAGCAGCTTTTATTTTACAACTGATGATGTGGTTAGGAGAAGAATAGGAAAACATATAGAACATTAATAATTTCGTATTCTAAGCAAATTTTTAGTTAGCTTTCTGCATCATTTTAATTTTTGTGTAGTTTGGTGTACAAATAAGCAGGAACACAACCACTAATTGTGTTCTTTACATCCAGCGAAACATCATTTTTTCTGTCATATAGGGTGTTTGTTTTTATACTAGACTCTATTACTCAGTATCTGAAATCTTCATATTTTTCAAATATTTTAATACCATTTATTACCATTTGTCATAAAAGCGATTAGGTTACTTTAAGGTTTATATTTTTGATGAATACTGTCAGGGTGATTAGCTTACTAGTATTGCGACGTGTTCGCTATGTAACTGCCACGTTGGTTACATTTAAAGAACTACAGTAATAGGGATAATTTAATGGCGTGAGTTTCGTATTAGGCTAGTATGACGATATGCTTACTAATGTAAGAAGTTAGTAAGTATGTGAATATGACACGACGCAGAATTTTGTACAAAATTCGGATCAATATTGCGCAAATCGATCAAAATTACGTTGACATCTATGAGAAAACTGCCAAAATAATCATGTGACTGTGGATAATGTAAAATTCTATTAATGTTTCATAATAATTATTTACTGTTGTTTACAGAACTACGAATCTCCTTCATTTGTTGGCGCCATGTATTATACTAATATTCTGTATTTTTGGGTAGGTACATTTTTTAGTGTTTATAAGTTACAAAGGATGCCCCATGACTTGAGGTCACTATTTAACCTAAGTGTAGGAGAGGTGAAGAAAGTCGAAACTAAAGAGTGGTCATTTTCTCTAAGTCGATTATTAAAGAAGTTATGGCCTGCTTTAGTTAAATGCTGAAGCAGCCGAAACAATAAATGATATAAAATGGTATTTGATATTTGATTTGTTATGTTCGTTTCAAATTTGCCGTTCTATATGAATTAATTCCGTAATTTGTTTGCCGCTTCGTAAGAATTAATAACGTTATTTTAATTGCAGTCTTATTTTGGGTTGCCGTTTCGCTGTTTTGTTTTGTCTTTCTAAGTTTGAGTTATGTTGATAGTTCCTTTTGTGTCGATATTGCCGAGTATTGTTTTTCCGGTGCTTGACCTCGGACGCTTCCCAGAACTCACGTGTCCCTTATTCTAGAACTTTTACATAACATTTCGAAATATGGTGCAATTTTTTTTGTGGGGGAAGTGCAGATTCCCGTTGCGTTTTTACGACAGTCAATCTTCCACCTTTCTTGGCTCCGGACCTTCCCAAAATTACATCTTCAGGGGTCTTCTTGGGTCTGACGCGAACGTTCATGTAGAGCGGGTTTTCTTTCGCGGCACCTGTTAAATTAAGTATCGTACCGAATATTGCTTTAGGTAATTAGTATCATTTCGACAAAGTCAAGTCGGATCTATATCAGTTTTAACAGCGTAGCCTGATTACAGAACAATCATTTGTGATTGTTTCTTTTCTCGATTTATTCGGATAAAAAGCGTTGGAACCCGTGAAAAGGTAATTGTTGGGAATAATCTGCTTCCCCAGGAACGTATCTACCCATGTTTCGTCCCCCCTGGTTTCCTGAGGCCTTCTACATTTTTCCCGGACGGAAAAATATCCCTGTCTCGACTGTACCTGCTTTTGGAAATCAACCCTCCGGAATTGTGCCTGCCTTACAACGGAAGTTAAGGTAAAGCAGATCAGTTTTTGTGTGTGGTGAAAAGAAACTTCCGCACGTCTTGCTAAATTTGACGTAATTAAACTTTGTTTTGTTATACCAAAAAGCGACCTTCAGTCGCCCATCTTTTTTTGTTTGCTCTAATATCTGTAAAAAAAAAGGAATTTGGTTATACTGTATGACTCTTGTATACTCGACGCCACTGACCACGCAGAATTAAAAGATTTTAAATACCGTTGTCCATGGGCGGCGAGTTCCCCCTTTCTTGAACGTTCAAAGTATTCTGTTGTAATTTAGAATTATCAAATCACTTTTGCCTGTCATTTTTGTTGTACTGTAGTTTCCAATAATTTCATTATATGTGTTTTAAAATTTACTGCCTCTTTTATTTTCGTGTATTCTGTATTTGTTTGTGTATAAATTTTGCTAGCTCCAAATATATAGGAGGAGGCACAATAAAGGTAAGGTCCATTCCCGTAAGCTGTTGGCTTCTCGGTCTTCCACGAGGACCTACAAACAGCTGGATTTGGAAGGTGGCGCCCACTTATTTTGACTTACCCTGTACACAACTAAAGATTTCCTCCCATAAGCGATTTTCACGAACTCCCCCTACTCCTCTGAGCTACGCTGTAGGCCTTTTTCCATCAATCTGGTTACGGGTCGTCGAAAAAGCTCGACTGGCCCGTAACATACTGTGGAAATGGTATTATTTACTTGTCTGTCAAACAGTAGAGCAGTTGATTTCTCTGCTTCCGCTTATTAACAGTGTTAATATTGTTTACTGTCACATCGCGAGAGTACGCCGATATCTACCACGTGTACGGTTTTTGTGATGGAAACTCAGTAGCAGCTGCTCGAGAATATGAGCTGAGATTTCCAAATCGGCAGCAGACCGACGAGTTTTCTAACGAGTGCACAACTACCTACGTGAACACGGAATATTCCCGAAACCGTCAACTGAGCGTCCAATACAGCAAGTACTGGACAATGAGGACAACATACTGCGAGAAATTGATAATAATTAGTGCTGTCAATCCGCCAAAAAATTTCAAACCGGTTAACCGGTTCGTAAGAAAACCGGTATTCGAAAAATCCGGATAACCGGTTAATTATCAAAAACCGGTTTAAGCCGGTTTTTCGGGCCGGTTTCTGGACCGGCGTTTTGGACCGGTTATTTGGGCCGGTATTTTGGACCGGCTATTTGAACCGGTTATTTGGGCCGGTATTTTGGACCGGTTACTTGGACCGGTGTTTTGGGCCGGTTTGTTGCACCGGTTTTTGGGCCGGTTATTTGAACCGGTTTGTTGGCCCGTTTTTGGCCCGGTTTTTTGAGCCGATTATTTGGACCGGTTATTTGGACCGGTTATTTGGACCGGTGTTTTGGGCCGTTTTTTGACCGGTTTTTGAGCCGATTTTTGGAGCCGAAATTTTTTAATCGGTATTTTATAAATTCAGTATACGCAATCATTGCTTATTGTTATTACAGTTTGGCAACGGTAGCCTGAGCCGCGGGAAAAACGGACACTAAATTACAATCTAGTAATTTTCTGTTTTTCTGTTGATATTGATAGTACTGTTCAAGGGTTTAAAGTTTTAAACTTAAAATTTAAAATACATCAAGTTGACATAAATTTACTGTGATTTTCTAATCAAACTTTACATCAATGACATGTGGAACTGTTAAACAGGTAGTGCCAAAACTATCAAAAGAAACGACCACAGCGCTTTGAAAGCCACCCTTGAGGCTCTCCAGCCAGATATTTGTCAAGCTGTGCAAAGTATAGTTTAGAGTTTGGTTATGGCACTGGTTTTTTCATTGCCCTCCAGCAATTTAAGTAGCGCTTAACACTTCAGGGTGCCTGTTGGTGCAACCCAGCGTAATGCCCTGTTTGAAGAACGCGTTGCCTGTGTCCTTAAAAACAGATTGAAGCAGGTATATATTGCTGCCGCATTTCAGTGACCAGTAATAATCCTAACTATCTTTTTTTAGATGTGGAGTTACCTATTCCCAGATTGTATGTTTCTTATAAAAAGAAATTTTAAAACTTCGTGTTCAGAATGTTCATAACTCCGAAATAAAAGTTTTGGATAACTATTTAGATTTGACTGCATTTTTCCTTAGTTTTTGCTCTTTAATTTATTAATGTATACCGTGACCTTTTTTCATACACCCTGTATCAATAGACGTTAGGAATTTAGGATCCACAATAGTCGCAATGTTATATACAAGGTGCTTCCAAAAAGGTGTCATTAAATTCTAGAAAGCTGTCATGTTACAATTTTTGACATAACATGTTAACCTCATTCAAAGGCCAGTACTTAAAGCTGACTGCAGACAATTCATTTCTTTTCACGGGTTACTGCAATTCACTTTTTAAAAAATCACATTGTATAAATTAACAAACCTATTATGTGAAATCATACTATTTCACATGAAATGCGAAAAAATAGTATACGCAATCTCGTTAGAAAAGTGTTTTAACTAAACTCGTATGGCTTTTTAAGTTACTCGTTCGCTTCGCTCGCTCGTACTCAAACAAGCCACCCTCGTTGAGTAAAACCTCGCTTTTCTAAACTTGTTGCGTAATATACTATTAATTGATTAATTGACAAGATATATTCACTGCAATAAAATACGAAAACAATATTTTAGGTAACACTTTGCCTAACTAAAGGAACGCAGACTGCAATGGAAAATATTATATACTTTTTCCTCGGGATATTTTCCTTTCAGAAGTCGCTTTCCGCAGATTTTTCGCATTTTATCTAGTAAATGTCACTGTTGTGGTTGTATTTATAATTCAAGAAGGTTTGAGTCCAAAAATTTGGTGATTGTGATTCTGTTCGTTTCTGATTTTGATCCTTACTTTCAAAAAGAGTTTCATTTTACCTGCTCGCTCAAGAAAGTGTACTGTATTTATTAAAAGTACCTCTCAAGTTAACCTTGAACTTCTAAACCACAATTCTGGAAAAAAAAATATAAAAATAGAATTATAGCATAGCCATCCAAAGGTAAGTCTAAGTACATCTGGTTTTGCATTTACAACTGCACGAAAGAAAGTCTTTTGTTTTGCGTTTATCCGACCTCGTGTGCTGTAGTACATAGGTAGGTACTAGGTACCTCTACCTATAAATGACCATAAAAATTAGATAAACGAAACTGAAATAAACCGTCAATGAATTGGTGTACAAAACCGCAAGGAAAAATGTCAGTCTACCATTTTTTTTAAACAATATGTGAAGAAAAAGCTATAACGTAGATAGTTTTTATTAATTAATATTGTGAATAGAATAAAAATTTGCAAGATTTAAAACTGAAATGATAGAAAACGTTGCAAAGATCTAACACTCAGAAAACCGGTGTTTGGACAAACTTGTGATATTAGAATAAATTAGATGTGGGAAATATTGCAGAAATGTAACGTAGGTAAATCAAAATGTGGAAACAATACACATAACAAAAACACAGTCATAAAATCTACCAGAATAAAAACAGAAAATTTTAATAATAAACTGCGTGATTGATACGTAGTGGCAGTTAAAAAATGTACGAACGATTATTTACTTGCTCACATTTTGTCGAGCTTTCATTTTTTTAAATATAAAGTTATAACTTCAAAGATTAAAATCTATGATTTTTTAGATTTTACAATGAAACCTATTTTACATGTTCTAGGAATGGTCTTCAACAGCTATCTTGTTACTTCTTAGAAATAGAATATATTAGAAAATTGTGGCTCTAATTATGTCATAAATAGCAGTGGCATTTCCTATCGCAATTTGAAATGAAAATTAAAAAAGTAATTGTAATTGGCTAAAAAAATTTGTGTCCGAATTTTAAAAAATGTTCAAAAAAGTAAAACAATTTTGAGATGATTATTCTTCTCGTCTCGAGAAATTTTTTAGCTACAAAA
>JABXWE010105525.1:0-28688 GCA_014611495.1 Limonius californicus | reverse complement strand
GACTCGAAGGCCGATCCTGGATACGCCAGGCCCACCCCATGCCAGTAAGGTAGGGAGGAAGTTTCGGGATAGGGTGGGATCGGGTGGGGCATTGCACAACGTTAACATGTCTGCAATGCATACCGCAAGACACCGCTGATGCAACACCGGGTAGTTAGTAAACTACGCATCAATGGGTGTTGAGTACGTAGCCGAGACCGTTATGCTCGTAAGCAGTTGAACCTACTAACTTTGATAGCAAAGTTTCACAATGTTCCTTATTCCAAAACATCCAAACTTAATAGAAATCCTAGTAGTCTGTTTTACATGTAAAGTGTTGTGTAACAATAACAGTTTACGTTTTACACTAAAATGGAAATTTGCAATTTTAAATGCAATTTACTAAATTATGTAAGGATGAACAGATTATCGATGACTGCGATAATAAATAATCCTAATAATAATATAAAGAAATAATTAATATTATTGGCAATCTCCAGCATCTGTGTGAATCGTACAATTATAATATGGAAAATTGATAGTGAAATGACAATATTGTAATAAATACCAACGTTTTCAATATTCCTACCTTTCCTGTGAATGATCTATAATTAAAATCTTATCATTGTTTGTATCATTATTTTTATTGCCAATTATAAATTTGCAATTGAAATACAATTTATGTAATTACGTAAGGATGAATAAACTGTCAATGACCACGACAAGAAACAATCCCAATAATATACAGATGAAATAACTAATATCATTAGTTACAGTTTTGCAAAAATGTTTAGTTTTAAACGAAATGGAAGCTTTGTAGACCTGTTATACAGCAAAATTCAATACAAATCCTAGGAGCATTGTTAACGTGCAAGATGTTTATTCCTAAAATGCTTCGTGGGCAATATAATGAAAATTTTGCAAACTCTTATTGAATATATGTCAGCGCAAAGTTAATAACAAAAGAGTTCGGTCTGGTTCCTGGAATTATGAAGTCCAAGGAACGTATCACATTACCTCATAAATTACGCCCTGAAATGGTCTGCGAGACGGCTTGCCCGAAATAGTGAAAGGTTTGGTGATATTTTAGTAAAAGAATATTATTCAGAATGTTAGCTCTTGCGGCATGCGGCCAAGGGGGTCGTCTCCTGGACTGGTTTTAATGCCAGTGCAGAGCGTTCTTTACCCTTGTATTTAATTAATTACAAATTGGGTATTGCGTTTACACCGTGTTTCATTAACCGTTGACATATATGTCCGACGCCCAGCCCATCAAAACTTTGTGCAGATCCGAGTAACATTTTTTCATGCACAATGTTTATGCCTAACATGTGTGGAACAGTAAACTTGTTATTCCTAAGCTGAATGAAGGTTCTGTTTGCCTTGTACCGCCACGTCAAATCAGTATTTATGTTGATTTGAATTTTACCAAGAATTTCAGTCCCAAATCGGCTTGCATGCCAGCCCCTTGTACCCTTGCGGCTCCTACCCAACCCCTCACTGCCCCCACCGATGTCTACCCGCCTATGCGATAATCTACTTTCCCTTGTTACAACATTCACCCGTTTGAAATTCTGTTCCAATTTTTTACCATTTTTGTAATTCTATTAGACTACCATACTACAAAAGGTGACTTAGCTTTGTTTGTTTGATCGTCTACACCCCGGATGCTTCCCTGAAAGCCTCAATCTTCTCACCCGCACTAGAGAACGCAAATCCTCCTTGGAACAGGCGTACGCCAGGTGAGCGCGATTGCCTACACATTACACTTGTTTCTCGCACCGAAACAAACCCAGCAGCCCGCCCGAAGGAACCCAAAGCATGCCCGTTAAAGACCGCTTATTTGCAGTATTTTCATGCGGAGACACGGCCAAAGACGACCACTCCGGTCGACCGCTTGAGTCGGAGTCCTCATATCACGCTTTTCTTGATTAGAAAAATTCAGATTGATAATTTACGAAACCTCATTCAACATTATTTAGAAACTAAATGATTTGCACCTGTCAATAATTGTCGTCGGCATCTATCAATTGTTTCCATAGCGTACTACTTGAACAGTTCGAAAGTGAAAAGAAAGAAATGGTCATAATTTATTTATTTATAAAAATAACTATGTCAAGTGGTATATCATTAGAATCTTTGAAAAAGGGCCTTTTTTATGAAGTCATGGCCGATTATGGTTTCTATTAGGAAAAACATAAGTTTGTGTCACAACTCAAAAATTAAAGTTTCAATATAAAATTCAGTTATTCTATATTATTAGGCACATAATTACCTACAACTTTTTTCTTTACACATTTTTTCTAAAGTCAATAATAACAGAGCCATAGGCACCAAACGAAATAACGAGAACATTATTTTTGCAAGATATCTAGTTAGCCGTGCATTTTTTCCAAAAAAGAAAAAGCTCATTAAATTGAGCTCGTAAAACTGCAATTCTTTCCCCATTTAATCGTCTCTCTATCTCCGCTAGTTTCCGAGATCCCCATACTAAACATCGGAAAAAACTCACCCTGTATATACCGTGCACTGACTTTCAATACGCTCCATGGGGAAAATACATTTGTTTGTGGAATTCTTCTATTTCCTGCACCCCAAGTTGAAAAACGCTTCGATAACAAGGTGTAAGCAGAAGGGACGTTAATTTTACAGAAAGTATAACATTTTTCATAGAAAAAATTTAAATAAATAAAGCAGAAGAAGCGATTCGAACTCCCGAAGTTCGCTTTACAAAGCATATCCGTAACAGGTACACAACCCCGCCAGCATTCGCACGTCAGATTTGGTGGTATTACTACACATCTTTGTAAATTATTTCATAGTTGTTTTCATTTATCATTTAATTTGTTATTTTAAAAATAGAAAGGAGATGTAATCTCTGTAAAATTAATGTCCCTTCTGCGTACACCTTGTTTTCGACGCGTTTTTCAACTTGGGGAGCAAAAAATTGAAGAATTCCTCAAACACATGTATTTTCCCTATTGAGCACTTCAAAGTCAACACAAGGTATATATACTAATAGCATTTTTAACCCAGTAAACCTAGTTGAACAAAAGTTGCGCGCAAAAACCCAAAAGGTGATATGCTTTTGGCAGGTACCGTATATTTCACCAACACATGAATAATATATGTAAATCTGAAAGTGTATATACTTAATGTATACTTAAAAGTTTTTTATAAATACCAGTTTATCTTGCCTAGAATTTAAGATTTTAATACATATTTTATATTTTTCTTGAGCTTCACATACCTTTACTTGTAAAAATTTCCAAAATACATAAAATATGTTAAAGAATTTGCAGCTATATTCAATATACCTACTTGGTTTTTATTTCTTGGGTTTATTTCTTAATCATTTCTAAAGAAAGACAGGCTAAGTACTTGCAACCGGGCTGTTATGCAAAAAGGCCATTAGGACATTCCAACTAAAAGTGTTCTTGAATAAAATGTTAATTTGTCTTTATTTTTAGCTTCTAAATGTGTATATTAAAATGTTTAAAGACAAATTATGTGGACATTTTGGTATGTAGTTTACATCGATATTTTTAAACACATTCCTGCATTACACTGAATAAAAATAAGACTTAAAATATTTGATTGTGAAAATCTGGATGTTATTTAGACAGGAAACGATAAACCTCTGAAAATAAGCGTATTAGATTTTTTTGTTTCATACGTCGACATGTCGACTGTTAATCACGCACAGAGTTACACCAAAAAAGGAACATAAATGGCAATTAAATTTATATAGGCCTCAAAAACTAGCGAGGTGTGTATTCTGAAGAGCATGCGGAGTTAGGTGCTAACTGACGGTAACTGACTTTCACGTGTAGTTCAAACTCAACAAGATAATCTCAAAAACAATGAAGTCAAGTTTAAGAAAGTGGTAACTTTTCCATACTTCATGGTTGCAAAATGATAAATATAAGAAAAACACGAATCATACATAAGTTTCAAAAATAAAAATGTCCCAATAAATGAAACATCACATTTAATAAAATAAATGTTCGTTCTATTCTATTAAAAATGGTAGAATTAAAAATTCAACCCAACAGTTTAATCCACGATACATTTTCCATAATGGTGGTAAATAAAAAACCAATAACATCTGTAGTAAAAAGGAAACAAAAACACTATTCTTCGAGTGCTTTTCCTCTTACGAGCGTAGCAATTTACTCTCCTATGCCGGTGTTACACCTTTTAAAGTACCACAAAAATAGAGGACCTACAGCTTAACGTGGACTCCGCACCAGGGAAACTGTAAACACTTCTACTCCAGAGAAGATTTACTAGGCTCGTTTACCAATGCGTTGTGAAGGCTGTTCCGATGTTCCAGTACTGGGAAATGAATCCCAGACATTGGCGTAGAAGTTTAAAGGGTTGACTTCTAGCCTATCTACGATTTTTCAGTAATAGGTAACAAACACAAAATATTTAACTCCAAATTTTAATAAGTAATACTTATAACTCAGAAGCATTTATTATCTTTATTGGCATTCAATTTATTTTCATACACAAAAGCCAATTCTATTCTTTAAAAAACTTTAACATTACATTAATTTTAGAAAATTATTGTTAATTGTAGGGGCATGCGAGTACACTTTTATGTAACTGATTCAGTTTTATAATAATTATCAAATAATTAATGTGAACACAAAATCGTAAATTATTAAAAGACTAAATAATTATATCTACATACAATGATGAATATTTATTTGAACTACTTATTTGTAGTACTATCTAAATACATAAATATTTTATTCGTCGCTAGAAAAACAGTCTAGTATTAAATTAACGCATGAATAATATTTAGGTTAATGTTTGAAACCTTTAGAAACGCATAAGTATTTCAAGTAATCGAATCATAAATAATGCATACGCCATGGAATTATACTATCGGTGACACTAATTGATTGACAATTATCGCCAGAACCGCATACAATTTAGTTCCAGGCAATTAAAAAGGTATTTGCACAAAAGAAAAGCTTTCCAAGATACATTAAATATTTCAGTGAAACAGTAAATGCCATTTAAATTTCTTTTAATAGAAAAACTCAATCTAAAAGTGGTACATTTCTCCCCTCAGTACTTGAAAAGTTGTGATTTTATAATTACTGGATAGGCAACTTTTAATAAATTTAATAACAAATGGGTTACCTACCGGCTACTAATTACACGTTTGCGAAGTATGTTTCTATTATCTCATTTTCCCACGTCCATCAACAGAAAAAAAAGCTAATAAAATGGTTGATAAATGATAAAACTTCAATATTTCGCAAGTACCATTCAACTTTCTCCCGCTTTGAGTATGGGTGAAAACGAAACAGAATTTTAGTACGTCATCAATAGTGCAGTACAGTAGTAGTAGTACCTATATTACAACTAAGCGATAGTAATTAGCACGGGTGTCAATGACTGGGGACGGGCTCTTTGAGAGCAAGGTGAACTATTAACGACTAGCAGTCTGTACGCGCTTCCAATCGGATCAAGGTAACTACACACAAGGTCAGTTTTTCTCCTGGTTTTTCTCTTTTTAGTAAAATGAACCCATCATATGTAGTTAATGAGCATAAAATACTTTCGCTCATTAAACATTGATACTCTTTGCTGGGAACGTTATTCTACGTATTAACTGCTTTACGCTTGATAGACATGTTGATCGTGCTTTACGGCGTTTTCTGAAGTCCTAAACCATGAGTAAACCAAGGATTGCTGGATGACCCTCTAACCCATAGTAATATAAGCTGTAGGTGTAGGCTACTAGAGTACCTTAAAATTAACTAAAATAGACTTTTTTTTTATTGTTGTGATACCTATATTAATATTTCTATACCTTTCTGTATGTTGTTTCTTTTCATTAGTAGACAACATATACAAGATTCTAATAGAATCAAAAAATGAAGCAAATTCTCTAGAGATTTCGTAAAATTTTCAAAATTAGTGAAGACAAAAATTCATTTAATTTAACTTAATTAAGGTTGACTTTTGTTAACATGTTCATGGCAATTGTTTCACTAGAACATTATTTTGGCACTTACAGTTACTGTCAGAAAGTTTTGTTCACTGTAGCGTGGAACATCACATAATTATCAAATTTCTTACGAATGAAGGAGTAAATTTGACTGACATTCTTACAAGATGCGAGCACAATCCGGCGGTCAATGCCTAATGTCTATTGAAACGTGAGAACTCTTATAGAAAATGAGTCTCATGTACGACGAGCTGCCACTTCGATTAATCGTGAAAATACAGTCAAAATGAATGCCCTTATTAAGCACAACAGTCTGGCAACAGTTTATCAAATTTCTCAAAATTTACAAATTAATTTGGTAAGTGTTGAAAACATTGCATCAAATACATGTATCATAAGGTGAGTGCCAGATATATTCCGCGCTTGTTGACCAAAGAACACAAGTTAAATCGTTTGCAAATTGCCTCTTCTTTACTTCAGGGATATGAGAGAAGAAAATACGTTTTTGGGCTCAATTGTGACAGCTGATGAGACCTAGGTATATTATTTCACTCCTGAGTCAAAATGTCCAACTATGCAGTGGTGTCACTCCACATCTTCGAAGCCAAAAACGCAAATACTGTGATTTCTAGTAAAGTATAAACACTTTTTTGTATTCTCAAGGGACGCTCTTTACTGATTTCGTTATAAAACGTTGTACAATGGTACAAAAACTTTTATTCGACACTTTTACGCGACACATTTACGGGGGCGATCAGGAACAAACGCAAGACAAGATAAGGCTTTGCTGGCTTGTTACAAGACAATGCTCGTCCTCATACCGCTGCAAGAACAATTGACACCATAAAAATACTTCAGTAGAACCTTCTTCCGCATGCAGCAACCAGTTCTGATCTTGCTCCATCCGAGTTTTATTTGTTTGGCCAATTAAGAAGGTATTAGAAACCTTCCAGACTGGTGACACGAGTGCACTGCTAGACGGGGGACTACATCGAAATGTGATATAGTTTTCATCGTTGTGATACTGAAATATCTCTTTTTTATAAATAAATTCTTGATAAAGGGAAAGAATTTACGGAATAGACATTAGTGGGCGTTCTTTGAAAGTTGCTGTACAAATTTCCACATTCTTGATATCATTTTTATTTAATAATACCAGCAATGGCTTGTTATCTCCCTCGGGCTATGCTTGCAATATAAGTACTATGTTTGAACAAATAAAGTGTTATCTGAAAGAAACCACGTCATTTCGACTACATCTTTGCAGACACGAGCTGCACTCGGCAATTGAAAGCTATTTCTTTTCTAATTTGATACGAAGAACTATGGCTGAAGCTGAATTTTAAAATACTCAATATATAAAATAGTAATAGTTATGCTAGGAAAATGGTTGCCAATTAGTTTGAATAATGACATTACATGCTCGAAAATGTATAGTATCTAATTTTCATTTTTGTTTTTCAAAAAACATTATATTGAAAATGTATCCTTTAAAAAAGACAAGGTAAGAAAACAAACAGGGATTTAAGGGCCAATTGTTGAAGATATTGAAAGACATCAATTACTTTGGAACGGTAATATTCAACGCATGCAAAATAACCAATTACCAAAGCAGGCAATGAATTGGATTCCGCAAGAAAAGAACAAAAGAGGAAGGCCAAAGAAGACTTGGAAAGAAGGCATTAGAAAATCTATATCCGATCGTAACCTAACAGAAGAGCAGTGGATAAACAGAAAATTATGAAATCTAGCCATCGGTCGACGTCGTCAGACTATATAAACCGAGCTATTATTATTACCCCCTAAAAAACATTGCTAGCCCTGTGATAGTATTTTCACAGTATTTCAAATGTTATCTCTTTCTCGCTCCTCTCGTGATGAGATTTTGATTGAACTATACCTTTGTTGTTCTTGGTCAATACGCCTGAGAACTTTGTAAGTCTTTTGTGGATGTAACTATAATACTTTGATTTCTTAATAAAGTACATAGCTTACATAAAATTGCAATTAAAATTCAAGCCAGTCAAGCGACAGTTCGATGATTACGTCACTATGCTGGGTGTTACCCCAAATGACGACGCGGTCGAAGCCGAAAGGTAATCTTAGTCTTAGCTGAGATTAATTCAAGAAAAACAACCGCGAAGACTGCATTAAACAATTTTGCAGCATGATAAGATTACAGAAACACTTATACCTACAAGCGCTCAGTTTGGAGGGTATTTCACATCTACCCTATCCTCACAGCTTGGTCCAACAGATTTTCATTTTTCCACTCTCTATCCAACAATCTCCGAAAAATCTTCTTTGATAACGAAGCTGCTCTTCAACACTTGCTTGACAAATTCTTCAAGTGTAACGCAACGGATTTCTTTAGGTGTAAAATTGAAAAACTGAAATCGTGTTGCTGCACGACAACACCACCAGTCCGAAGGACGAGAGTCAAGTTAGGAGGTAGGGTTTAATTGAGTTGGAATTTGAATGTCCTGTTATTTTTATTGTCTCTTGTTCGCCAATTCCTCCGCAGATGAGCTGACTAACTGCGGCAGCTCTGTTGGAATGATTGGTAAATTTCTTGTTGTTCACATCAAGCCCTATGTTTTTAGCTGATGTTCGGGTCCATTTGCTAATCGTATGATTCCGGCAGGCAAATTCTTATACCAGGGGTGCAACTGGTTCCAGGCTTCCAATGACCATTCACAGTAAGAAACAATCGGTCAACTGTGATGTTTTTACCTCGTTTGGAAATTAATTTCTTCAAAAGTTTTATCGGACACATACTTGGGTTTGTGGTGTTTTTAGACTTGGGGCCAATCGTTGACCACTCCCTTGACATATTTTAGAAAAGACCGGATTGTATTCTACTCTTACAGTAGGAGATCCTTTGTTATCAGATTTGTCTTTAAAATAATGCACTAAATATGCTACCGCCTCGCCACCTCTCCACGCAAGTTCTACTGCCGCTATGTGGAAAAATTTTATTTGGAGGCCCATGGGACAATCTTCGTTCCACTGCTGCTAAATGGTTTGGTTCTCTTCATGTGTAAAAGCAGTAGAACTTACTTTGCGTTTCTCTGATATGCCTTGCAACATTTTCCTTTTGGTGTCAAGTGCACTTCTTGCCGACTGGAATTGTATGTCTTTGAAAGGATCAAAAGTTCGTCCGAACTCATTGTAGTACTTCTTCTGTAACAGTTTTGCACCAGTGTTCCATATTGTTTTGACTACGCATTCCTTATAGTTCGATCCATCGATTTTTCGCATGTTGAAGGCCCAGTCCTTCAGTATGAAAGCCAGTCTCTCTGTTGGTGTCGTTTCATCAAAGTCGTAGTTTTTTTCGGTACAGAAAAGTAAAACTGCTTCCACACGAACTGCTGGGACTTTTCTTGTTCTTGAGCACATTGCAGATTTTCTCCTCGATAACCTCGGCAGAATCGTTTCCAAATCGATTCATGTTAGATTTGAATGCTATACTCACACCACGGATTTGAAGCGATCTGAATGCAAAAGTGACAGCTGTTTGATTTGATTTTTGTTTCCAAAGCCAATTCAAAATTAATTTTTTGGTGAAAACACCGAACTTAGACGAACAGAGTCGAGAGTCAAGTTAGGATTATCGCGGCAACACCAAGTTGACGAAAGCTTCTCATTGGTTCTTTCGACATGTGAGTGAAATGATCAACATAATATCAGCCTGAGTTTAAGAGTTATTTATTTGTTTGAGAAGATCGATCGTCCTGTTTTATTCAAGAATTTATAAGAACTATTTTAAAAGTAATTTAGTTGATGAAAATCAAATTATCCAGGGAGGGATATTTTGCCGCAGCATTAAATCAGGCGCACCAGCGTGCGTGGTTCTGTCTTCTCTCTCTCTCTCTCTCTCTCTCTCTCTCTCTAGCCCTCTTTAGTCCACTTTGTGACATAGGCCTCCTTTTCTTGCTTCTACCTCGTTCTATTTTGTGCCAGTTGCTGCCATTTGAAATCTTCATCATCATCATCATCTGACATGGAGCTGACTCGATGGTCACTCCTGGATTACGCCAGGCCCACCCCATGCCAGTAGGTCGGTAGGAATTTAATGGATAGGGTGGGATCGGGTGGGGTATTGCGCAACGTTAACATGTATGCCATGCATATCGCAAGACACCGCTGCTGTAACACCAGGTAGTTATTAAGCTACACATCAATGCGGTTTTTGAGTACGTAACCGAGCCCGTTATGCGATTATGTATTTGTGCCTAACAACTTTGGTATCGAAGTTTCACATTGTTCTTATTTCACATCTATCTATTGTTCTAAGGTTACAGATTGCACCTATCTTAGTTTCCTACTATCTAATAACTTAATATTAACCTCAAATCGTACTATTTCCACTTAATTTTAATGTCGACTCTCGATTCTTCTTCCTTCTTTTCCATCCTTCCCCTCTGCAGCTGTCGGCTAGGAGTCCATCGTTTTCGTTCCCATTGGTACTTGTTTCGTTCCTTCTCCTTTGTTTTCTCCTTCCTCACCCTCCTTCTGCTTTTTCTTCTTCGTTATCCTGTTCTTCTTCAGTCGATTCTTGATCGGATTCTTTAATCAGTGCGTATACTCTTCTTATCTCTCTTCTGATATCCTCTTTTCTTCGGGCCCAGTCCTCCCATGTCTCTTTAGGTATGCCGGTGTTTTGGATGTCCCTCGCCAATGATGTATTCCACGTGTAGCATGTTCTTCCTATCTTTTTTCTTCTGTTTGCATGGCATAAGCTTGCTGTAGAGGATGGTTGGCAGGTCTTCTTAGCCAAATTTCTTACATTTTCCTCCAGTTGCAACTGGAAATTTTGTAGATTTTCTCTGATGTATGACACGATTTCTTTTTTTTAAGTTGAAAGCTTCCTGTTTGAGCTTTTCCCGCGGTGCTATGCCCCCTGTGTTTTGATATGCTATCGAGGTGAATAAACAGTTTCCATCTCCTGGAATTTTCCGCACCGTCAGTTTGTGTCTGTCCGTAAATACTGTTTCCTGTTCCACGGCCGGTATTGTGTTTTCTGCTTTTGATATTTGCCATGGGTTTGCTGTTGTGTAATCTTCCGTGTGTATCTTCCTACCTTCTAATATTACTGGTTCTGCTTGACCGCACCCCGTAATGTTAGATATCGGACTTACCTAATTTGCGGTCTTCTGAATTAAATTAAAATTTATATAAAATAAAATAAATTAAATACGATTAAATAAATAAAATTAGATTAAATGAGATTAACGTTTACAATTCATTTATTACGTTCAGAGCTTATAATTGCCTACCACAGTGAGAATTTATGAACGCTATCTGATTCATAATGAACTGCAGTAGTTTTACACGCAATGAAAATCCAAATTCAAATTTTACTTAATTGCATGATTCCAAAATCGACGTATTTACTACTTTTCTGCTTATTAACTACACAACACTGAGACACTATCTGATTCACAGTGAAATACAGTAGAAAATTTTACTATCTTGCATACGTTCAAAATCAACATATTTATTAAAAGTACCCCTTACTTTTCTTGGGAATTTTGCCCTAGTCGGATAGTATTATCCTCGATTGAAATTTTTGGCCGTATTGCAAGAATTCGGTTTTTAGTTGAGACGGCTTCTTTGTCTGCCCGCATCTACTTCCGTCCCGCAAGGGTTTCTACCTGCGGTCTAACCTTGTTCTATTTCCAAGAACCGTCCCTGAAACCTATCCTCTTATACTAAACATGCACTTGTTACAAGATCCCCCGTTTTGATTTCCCTGTCCTGCTTACCCACCCATATGTTCCTACCCCGTACTTTTATATGTATATATATATATACAGGGTGTCCTTTAAATACCTTAAAAGCTTCAGGTAGCACTCTTCTGTAAGAAATACAGTCTTCAAAAACACTAACACGAACTTCCTATAGTGCTTAATTTCCTCACACGAGACACTTAAAGAATATTATACTTGGCAACGTTGACGATGTCTTTGCATTTATGGAGAATTTAATTAGTAGGCCGACATTACATGAAGCATTTGACAAATGTCGAATAACAAATTTTCTACTTTTCATCACAATACCATGGCCTTGCACTGTTGTCAAATGTAGTATTTACGAAATTTATCATTTTTAACAGTACTTCCAGAAGAGCAACTAAAGCGTCAACTCAATATTAATCTTTACATAATCAAGTGGCAGTCAGTCATTTATCGGCAGATACGTGCAACATTAAAGTTCTCGTTATTGTTTCCATGAAATTCTGTTTTAAAGATATGAACTTTAATACTCTCGTACAAGAAAACTCAGCTCCAAATACCTACTTTTTTTTGAAGATTTGTATTAAGCATTCATAAAGGAAAAATTCTACCTGAAGCTTTTAAGGCATTTAAAGGACACCCTGTATATATATATATATATATATATATATTAAATCCGGCTGGACTACAATACTAGGCTATACTGCACTACTTGATCACTTAGCTTTTCTCTACTTCTCTCCGTCGTGTTTGCTGTTTTTCCGCTGTTTTCTTGTTGACCGCTAACCTTTCACCTTTGATCGGTCAGCCGATAGAGCATGTGGACGCTGAATCACTTGTTTATACACCCGCACTTCACTCACTTGGAAATTTCCACACAGAAATTAATCTTAAGCACATCTCGCTAAGCAATTTTGCCCGAGAGAGCCCAAAAGCCGGTCCGTTCCCTCGCTCGTCGTAAACGGAACTCCGCTGCCATTTGAAATCTTCAAGAATTAAAATATCAACAAATTACAATAATAATTATTTATTTAAATAATTATAGGGCATAACACAGCTAAAGTTTTTGGCACATTCGTGAGGACAAAATACAAATGAGGCTATTAAATGTATTTGTTTAATAAGAATGGGGTTGTTCACAGCAATATCTAATTTGGAATTATAGGGCATAACACAGCTAAAATTTTTGGCACATTCGTGAGGACAAAATACAAATGAGGCTATTAAATGTATTTGTTTAATAAGAATGGGGTTGTTCACAGCAATATCTAATTGGGAATAAAAAGACATTATGAATTTATGCATCAACCTAAAAGTAGTGGTGCGGGGTAACCTCATGCAGCTTCAGTACTATACAAGCACCGCTACAAAGTAGTTATGGTTCTTTAATTAATTCGTACCAAAAAATCTATTGTTGTTCATTTATTTTTTTCTGTACAAATACAATCACAAAAACAAAATAATAAAACATGTTAATATTCTCTTCATCCGGTAACAATTCCTGCTCACACATTAAGCTTTCCAATGTATTGAGTATGGACGTTTCCTACCTAGTATCGAAACTTTTGTAGTGTACATATCGATTTCAGCAATAATAATTACACTTAGTGTAATTACTGAAATTACTGGTAACTTTGTTTTCGAGCTTACTTTATATTTTTAGGTTGTATTTGATTTTTAAATTAAAAACACATTGTGATAGTGTTATTGTTACCTTGGGTTTGAAGCGAAATTATTCTGTATACCCCTATATTCTACAAAAAAAAAATTAAACGACTGTAAAATATATCGCAAAAGTCCAATGTCCAATAAACAAAACAATTTTTTTTAACTTAATGTTTTAACTTAAAAGATGCCAAATGTGTTTCAAATTTGATGACTACCGTATTGGTCATAAAATGTTTAATCAATGTGTATGTTTTAATATAGGCTATCGAACACGTTATTAATACTGCATTTTGTACAGTATTTAATCAAACTTGCACATTATGAACGGTCACTTAGGAGGTATTATGGTCCGATGTTTATAAAAGCTGTTTAATTAGCTTTAGGTTTTCCATTAGTATCAACTTTAATGGCCACTCATTTTAGCTATAAATAGCGTATTGGTCGTAAAAACCAATATCAGTCTTTTGTACTTTGCGAAAGTTATAAATAGTACATTAAAAGTTAAAATTAAA
The DNA here is from genome assembly GCA_014611495.1 of Limonius californicus. NCBI lineage: Eukaryota > Metazoa > Arthropoda > Insecta > Coleoptera > Elateridae > Limonius > Limonius californicus. The sequence goes on along the minus strand of JABXWE010105525.1, from coordinate 14,820 downwards.
ATTACCACCATGAAACATTAGAGATGTCCAAATATTTACAAATCTGCCATTCCACAGATCTACTCCGAAGTTAAATAAAAATGTTTATTTTACTTTTTAAACTTAGATTGTCTTTGCAGGTAGTGGACGGTTCTTAAATATTATAGAATAAGATTTTTGGATGGTTTAACGATTTAAATTCTATGATTTGCGGTTACGGATATCTTTAAAAAAGTTTAACTAATGATTGGTTGGGTTTCATGACATGACCAACTTTTGACTTGTATTATTTAGAAAATTTTCAACTGATAGCATTTTAAAATATCGTCATAAAAATATTTATTTATACAGATTTGCAACCCGTTTTTCGGAACATTATAAAAATATATTAACTTATTTGATAATGATTTCTTCTTCTTCTTCTGCTCCTCCTGCTTCCTCTCCTCCTTCTCACTCTCATCCGCCCTCACCTCCTCTTCGCTCTCCTCCTCCCTCTCCTCCTCCTGCGTCTTCTTCTTTTTCTTCTTCTGGCTAAGAACTATTTGTATCTTCCTGCATGCTCTACGACTTTTCTTCATACTTCTGCTATTCTTCTCCATGTTCTAACTCCCATTGTTCTGCGGCCTTCCTCGCATTCGTCAACCCATTCGCTTCCTTGGGTTTTTCCTTATTCTGGTCTCAACTGGTCTCCACTCCATTATTGTTAGGGAATCTATCTTGTCCATCCTTACCGTGACCTAACCTCATCAATCGGTAACCATTTATCTTCTCCTAACCTTAGCCCCTCCAGTTCATAACTCATTAGTGCTTTCCATCTACAATTTGCACTGGTCCATACATTTTTTTCTAATATTTGTAAGAGATCTTAATCGTTTTGTTTAATCATCTAGATTTCATATCCATATGACCACAACAAAACTTTTCTTAGTTTAAAACATTTCTTTTGGAGTTTTATAATCTCTTCCCCTCCCCTTTAGTATCGTTAGTATCCTTCATGGACGTAATTCATTCATGAACCATCCTTTCTCTTGGGATTCAAACTGATGCAACGCCTGCATGACTAGATCAAACCACATTCTTCATAAACCGACCAGGAATCTACTTTGGACAATGTTCAGAGATTTGCAGAACAAATCATAGAATTATATCAGTTGTCATTGAAAGAACTTGACCGTAATTTTAGCTCTAGCCCTCCCTCTATGAATAAGGTTCATAATTTATGGATGAATTAATAACTCTATACATATATTCCCTCATCTTGTTCCTCAAAGAACACCTCCTGTTCTTAAGGCATTTACGGTATGCATTGAATCAATTAAATGTTATTCGTCCTGGAACTCTAGCCATTTGCTTAACTTCTAATATAATTGCAGGACATCTTCTCTTGACTTTCCTACGAAGCACCGGAACATCTTTGGAATCAACATCCTAGTATTAACACAACTCTCTTCTTAGTTCTTGAACCTCTTCTTAGTTCTTGAGTTAACAGTTGTCATTATCGTATTTTGAGTCTTAGAACCCTGTACTCCAGAGAAGTAAATTAATAAAAAGACACAAAAATCACTCTTTTCACTTAGTAGATGTTAGGCCCTGATCAATTCTAGGAGCTTTTAGAGCTATAACTATAATAATAGAACAGATTGAATGATTCCACATTTATGATGTATCCCTATTTATACTAGGATTTGTAAATACCCTCCTAGTAATATACCAATGATGACGAGTTATTATACGTGAAGAAACTTTCCAAAGCTTACACACTTCTGCAGTAGCTCTTGGCCTTCAATGAGGAATAATTCTATTTATAACCTCAGAAGTCCTATTCTTTGTTTCATTCTTCTGAGGATTCTTTCACAGAAGTCTTGCCCCTTCAAATTACTAAGAATAATTGTATCACCAAATGGGATCCAAACTTTTAACCCTATTCAAATTACCCTACTAAACACTTTAATTTTGATCTCGTCAGCAATTACTGTAACATGAGCACATCATAGATTAATAGAAAATGATTATAAGCAAGCAATTTATCGTCTAGGTTTCACTATTACCACAGAGTACCTATTTACTCTGTACTATTACTTTAGGTGTATACTTACCATACCTCAAGCATACGAATACATTGACGCGGCGTTCTCTATTGCAGACTCCTTCTACGGAATGGTTGAATTGTTTTGTTTTCTGCCCCACACTCGCATTTTGCGTTCTCGGAGTATCCCCGTTTATATAATAAACTTCTGCATCTACCATGACCTGTGTGTATTCTATACAGTCTTTTGACGAGGCAAGTTGAAAGCTGGGGGTTTCTGCAAAGGCCGGTGTTGAGCAACAATTTCCTCAGAGTTAAAATTACGTCATTCTTCTAACCACGTTTGTCGCTTGTTGAAGTTATTATTGTACGAGTGTATATCTTGATTTTTATCTACGTCTAGGAGCAACTCTCCCGGTTCTCATGAATAGGGAGTGTGGCATCATCTTATATTTTTGCTTGTAATTGTAAGAGCTATCGGCATAAATGGTAAGTGGGATGTGGTTTAGAATAGGTAGCAATTCTCTAAGCCACTCATTTTATTGTAATATACGAGAGGAACTCAAATGCTTATCTACCTAGCCATGAAAACAATGGCTAAGCGGACTATGCTATTAATGCTATATATTCACAAGTTTTTGACAGTTCTATAAGCAATTTTGTTCATATCTGCACAACCGTTTCAAAAATATTGTGTTCAGTTGCATTAAAAATGAATGTTATAAAACTTAAACACCGAAGTGTAATAAAATTCTTGGCAAAAGAAAAGAACGGACCAAGAATTATTTATGATAGCATGACGGTGGTCTGCGGAGAAGAAGTTCGGTCTTATTAAAAGGCTGAATGTTGGGGACGGAAATCCGTTGAAGATGACTCAAGATCGGGCAGACCATCAGATGCAACTAATGTAGAAATGTGTCAGAAAGTTGAGGCTATGGAGGATCGACTTTTGAAAGTTGCAACTATATCTTCAGAATTAGGGAATTTTTGAGGGAAGCATCATTACTGTTTTACACGATAAACTATGCTTGAGTAAGGTGACAGTACGGGGGATTCCAAAGCACCTGACTTCGGAACAAAAATTCCACCGTCAACAAATTTGCGACCAACAATTGTCCACTTTAGAGAAGGATTCACAGTTTCTATCACGAATGGTGACTGGTGTCGAAACTTGAGTTCATTACTGGGATCCTGAAACGAAACAAGAATCCATGCAATGAATCTATAAGAGCTCTCTACCTCCCAAAAAATACCAGTCTCTATTTATTACATAATAATAAGAATCTATATAGAAAACGTATAAACGTTGTATATAGAAAAATATTTGCCTTTCTCCAAGGAAAGTCGGTTCTATTTTTGCGGCCAACCTATTATTATTAACAACTGCAATTGATTTAAATTGTTCATTCCTTTTTTTATAATTCTTGACGTTTCTCAGCTCAAAACGTTAAATTACAATTATAATAATTTATTGAAATAGAATACCTGCTATTGAAATTCCCATTATCGTAGATGATTATAATTCTTGCAGGATAATAATCTTCCTGCCACAGAAAATTTTCAATTTATGTATCATGTTGTTATCTGCAGCGCAGGGTAATTTATGAACGCTCACGGAATGTAACGCATTTATTAGAATACTTTATGTACGTGACTAATCAACAATAATTCAACGCTTGTCAATATTAAATAAGTATACATTTAATTACTACTTAATAACTAACAATGAACATGCAATTGTACAATGATTAAAACAACTTTGCATTTAGTCAACATCTTTAAAAGTTTATAGAGTTATCTGCATAGTTTTCTTGTATTTTACGGAATTTAATTCTGTAGAAGATAATCACGCATAGAACCAAAACTGTACAACTTAAAGCACATAGAAAAGTTATTATTATTATTATTATTATTATTATCGTGATCCTCGTTTGTACCGCTTGCGCAGTGTCGAGGCGGTGTGGGGCAAGGCTAAGCTAAGAAATGTAATAAAAAGAATTTTCACTTGCAAATAATCAGATTTCATTTATTTTGTTTAATAGCTAGTGAGACATACTAAACTGGTGAACGATCCTTTAATCTGGTAATTTATGTAAAAATAGCAAACCCTTGCTTAGATAGTAATAATCTTCTTCTTCTTAGGGTGCTTTGTCTCTTACGAGACGTAGCGATCTTCTCTCCTATGCCTGTGTTGCGCGTTTAGAGTGCCACAGACATAGAGGACCTACAGCTTAACGTGGGCTCCGAACCACGGGAAGTGTAAACACTTCTACTCCAGAGAAGATTTACTAGGCAGAATACCTCGCTGGTTTGCCATTGCCTTGCGAGGGAGAACGGCCGTTAAAAATCCGATGTTCCCGTACTGGGAATTGAACCCAGGACCCTCAGCGTAGAAGTCTAACGCGCTAACGTCTAGCCTACGGCCGCCTCATAGTAATAATAACATATGTTTATTTGCATCAAATCAGAAAATAAATCTATAAATTAATAATTACAATAATTAAGTATGGATGTACATACATAAACATATAGATATAAACCTATGACCCACAAGTAAAAATATACGTACAAAGTGATTTTTTAAAAAGTCAATTGCAGTAGCCTGGGGATTGTCCCGTCTATATTAAGCTTTAGAATCTGACATTATGAAAATTGTAACAGCATAGCTGTTAGCTTGACGAAAAACCTGTAATTTACTTACCTTAATAAATTACAAATCAGTTGCAACTAAATACTTGTTCATTTTCACATTTTGTTGGGCCACAATTTTTAACTACCTGAACTGTCACACAGTTTGACATACAGGTAAATGTCATTCAAAGCTCATTACAGCTGACTGCAGACGGCTTGCTAGGCTTGCTAGGCTTGCTGCAATTGACTTTTTAAAAAATCACTTTGTAAGTAATTAGTATTATTAGCAATACTAAGAAGTTTTATTATGATTATTATTCCTCAATTATTATTATAGTTAGTGGAAGTAGACACCATGATAATGATTCTTATGGAAAAAATGAATGAATATTTTCTCTTTGTGTATTATATAGGTATTCTTTAAACTCCTTTTTAAAAATTCTAGAACTATTGATGGTTTTTGATATATTATTTAAGCATTTGATTTGCTATTATCACGCAGCATGCAACGATCGGTGCCATCGAGAATACCCGACCTTTCAATGATAAAAGTCTCCGAGAGTTGTCAGGCGGTATAAATTAATCTCTAGGATAAATGTACCCGAAATGGTTGTTGCGTCTTTCAACACAACTTATCCTATTGGTTAGGTGTCGGCCAAATCCTTACTGGTTAACTACCACCGGATCTAAAGAATGTGTAGCAAGTTTCGAACAATGGTGTGCAGAAAAGAAAGCATTATCTTAAAAGCAATGAGTTAAACAAAAATACCTAGAGTTTGTTTACTAATCCCCGGGGCTGTGAAGGACGTCACTCAAAATCACTTGCCATAGTTGGTAGTAAAATATGAGATTGAAATATGCAATTGTCTGTGTAACCTTTAAGTCTGCATGACATGGCACAGAATTTTATACACAATTTTGTTCAAAATACTGAACAAAATTGTGCGAAATATTTTGTACAAAATTTGGTCTGTGATTATGCGCAAATAGGTGAAAATTACGTGGACATCTATGAGAAAGCTGTAAAAATAATCAGGTAATTATCGATAATGTAGAATTCTATTAAGATTTCATAATATTAGCTTGATGCAAACTTTCGTAGCGTTTCTTTTTACATGAACGCACGACAAAGCAAACAAGCAGCAGCAATAAAGATCGTGAGTGAGATAAGAGAAACCGCGGCGGAGTAAACATGTGTTAAACACATACTTTTCTGCCCTCTGTGATCGTTGATAAACACTAAAAATGCGACGTCGACGTGGAATAAAATTTTGTAGGTTTCAGAACATGAATCTACAGAATTTTGTACAAAATTTTGAACAAAATTTTGCTGTATGACACGTTACAGAATTTTGTAAGAACATTTTGTACACAATTCTGAACAAAACTTTGTATACAATTCTGTGCCGTCTTACAACAATTTTTTCTGCGATAGCTTTACTAACGCCTCTAATTCAACCTGCAGTAATATAATAGAATAAACCGCTTGCATAAAATCGTCAAATTATATCAAAACAACTGCTTCAGGGATGTTACACAATGGTTTATGAAGTATAAACAATTTCACCTACATAACTATATAATACTTTATTATTTGGTGTAACGTATTTGGACTTTTTCCAGTAATGTTTGAACAGTGGTTTTCTTTAATTTACACTTTCGGAAAAATTGAAATCATCCGAAAAATCGAAATGATTATGGCGATAAATCTGCGGTCTGGATTTACATGACAAAAATTTCCGCTTCTTCAATTTATTAAATGTATCTATTTATTAGTTACTACATTAAAAAAGAGTATACATTTTATCAATACTTTATTTACATTTACATCTGCTCGAGCTATTTCGTATCACCTCGTATACACTCGTAGCTGCCTTATCCTGCCGAAATAGTACTGTCGGCTGCGTCTACTAACCGATATGTTTGATCCTATGGAATAAATAAACTAACCTCTGACTATCGGACGATTGAAAGACAAACAATACCGTAACAAGGAGGATAAATTTGACTGTTAGCTTATCTAGAACTGTATCGGAACATTAAAAGACCGGCTCTAAATAATAACATGTAGACGCTTAGCAGGTACGTTAAGAAATGAAGACATATCCCAAGCGTGACAAAAACAGAATTCTGCTTTTTCCAATTGAGTAACAAGATGGATGAAGCCCGCCCCAATATCATGAAAGGGTCACTTCTACGGTTCAATCCTAACCCCAAATATCTTGGTGTGATTTTGGACAGAACATTCTCGTATAACGAACACCTCAACAATGCTGGTGCCAAACTCAGGACGAGGAACAACATCCTAGCCAGGCTTGCTGGATCCTTATGGGTTGCAACAGCCTTCGTTGTGCGTACGACCGCCCTTGGTTTAGTTTACTCCACAACAGAATCATGCTCTGCAGTATGGTTGAATAGCTATTATACCAACAAAGTGGACACTGTTATTAACTAGACGATGAGAATTGTGAGCGACACCATTATAACGACACCTTCAACCTGGCTCGTAGTCCTTAATCACATAAAGCCGCCGCAGGTAAGGAGAAACATGAACCTACTTAGGGAATACAATAAAATAACACAAAACCCTGCTCTTCCAATGAACCAAGCCATGAGAATCAGATTTGGCCGTCTAAAATCGACATGCCCGCCAGTAGAACATGCAAGAGAACTGATCTCTGACGGATACAGGGATGTAACTAGCTGGCTGCCGGAATGGAATCGCAACGCCCTTGATTAATGGAAGCTTCTTTTTAACTAACGGCATCAAGCTGAACTTGAGCTTTCCCGCGACATCAGGGTCTCTCTTGACAGAGTGCGAACTGACCACGATCATTACAATTGCTCCCTCCATAGGTGGGACATGAGAAGATTTACAGGTTGCAAATGTAGATCAGAAAATCAAACTGTGCATCACATTGTGAGTGAGTGTCCTTTTAGAGCGTATGAAGGATCCCATGAATATTTTATTGCAGTTTCACAAGAAGCTATCTAGAGCCTCCAAGACCTTAATATACAATTATAAACATATATAGCCAGATCTATTCGACAACCATTGTTAATGGACTAAAACCCTTTAATATTTTAATAATTTGAACATTTTAATATGTTTTATTTGTTTACATATTTGCGCTCTGTTTTATTGTAATGAGTTCTTCTTATTTAATTTATATACTTATATACAATTTCATTTCTACAATGTTACGGCTACAAATTGTATGGGTGTACATATAAGCTAGATGGTTGTTGAATAGCGTAAATAATGATCCACATTTCATTGAAAAGGTTCTGTGGAGTGATGGATCCACATTTGCTAAGACGGGTATTATAAATCCGCACAGCTTACATGAATTTAAAGCTGAAAACCATCACGTAATACGCAAGATCTGATCAAATACGATGATCAAGAAACATTTGGCCTGGGTTATCAAAAAATAATCATGTAATTGGTCTACACATTCTACCTCATCAACAACCTTTCCATCCCACTGCTGGGTATCGGCCTCTTCTCTGCCACGTGTTTCTCCTCAACGCCAAGGTAGAAACACGGGGGACCTACAGTTTAAATCGAATCCGCACGACAGAAATTCCAAAGAAGGTTTTTAGCATTAAGATCCCACGATTGCAAGCCGAATTGGGAAATTGTGTGTGGTGGGTTGCAGACAAGATTTTTATAAATCTGCATAGTTCTGCTTAGGTTTCGAACCCAAGCCAGAATCGACGTTTTATTCAGAATGCGAAAGCTCTACCAACTGAGCTACCACCACACTCACATTCTACCTAACCGACTTAATTTAGCCTAATATCTTTTTTCAATTTTTATGAAAATGTATCACTGCCATTGTTCGATGAAGTCCATTAGTAGTTATATTAAATTGTTGATTCAAACATTGTAGTACACAATCACGTTATGGAATACAAGCGGAAAAATTCCCTGAAAGTTAGATTGAAAAAGGTTGACCCATACCATAGCCTCCTAGATAACTAGATCTGAATCCGTTAGGTTTCTTTTTCTTTTGAAAGAAAACATTTGCCACGAACTTGTTGCAAATCTGAAGATATCGTAGCTCGTATTTACCTGCTGTGGCGTCAATAAACGAAAATATGCTACAGAGGATGCGTGCTTAGGAAGCAACTTATGTGAACATATTTTGTGACAACAGATGTGGATAATATCTTTTTTAGAGACGTTAGCGTGTTAAACTTCTACGCTGAAAGTCTTGGGTTCAATTCCCAGTACCGGAACATCGGCTTTTTAACGGCCGTTCTCCCACGCAATGCAATGGCAAACCAGCGAGGATTCCTGCCTAGTAAATGTTTTCTGAAGTAGAAGCGTTTACACTTCCCGTGGTTCGGAGCCCACGTTAAGCTGTAGGTCCTCTACGCCCGTGGCACTTTAAATGTGCAATACAGGTATAGGAAAGAATATCGCTACGTCTCGTAAGAGATAAAGCACTCAAAATGAAGGACAATAATAATAATAATGTATTTGGTAATGAATTGCAAGTACGTGGTCGAAGGTAAGAATATTCTCTCTCGGCAATAATTTATAGAGATAAGACAGTATGGCAATTTAAAAGTTTTGATCTAGTATTATACTGATGCTCAATACTCATTAAGTTTATAGTTTTAAAGTAACGAACATAAGCAGTGCTCAGACAACACGAACAATAACTTAATATGTGACACCTAAATTTACGAGAGGTGCAAATGGACACCACTAGTGCGATACAGTGATTACTCCAATCTAACAGTACCATGAAAAGCAACTATTGCTAAACTGGTAACAGTTTATTTAAAAAAATAAACGAACTACGTACCACAAATTAAAAGTATAGCTGCCTAGGATCAAAATTTTTGCGTTGTATATACATTTGAATACTATGACAGTTTTAAATTAAGATTCTTAACTCGGGCTACTCAAATTTTACTAATGTTTTCTAATTTATATCTTTATCTCTATTTATTCTATGTATTACTATTTCTTTTCCGTTGTATATTATACCCGCAGTTATGAAAAAGCACATTATAAAATTCAATGTTGCTTCTATGCATAAGCAGCGACTTCCCAGTTGATTCTTCTTATTGATATTACCATAACAAAGCAAGGATCCTATTTGCTCATTGAATGCCGTAACGGTACAGCATGAATTAACATCCTTTTAGTCTTAATTACCCGTTTTATGTCTATTATTAGCACACTTATTTTCCTAAACAATCTGAAGATATAAGAACCGGATTCGCGATTACTTATATGCGGTGTTACCTGAATATATACGGTTTATTTTGCGGTCCGATCCCACATGCATATAATTAAATTGCGAAACTCATGGCATTTAGTTTTTTATTGTTTCGTTGGCAGGTGTAGACATACAAGTAGATTTAAAAGGAATATGACCTAACAATAAGGTCTTTGAGCTGAAAACGAATTATTCGGCGGCAAGTCGAACAAAGAACACAAAAAATTAGTTGTTTTGTATTAAAGTAGGCGATCACTCACCAACTTGTTTGTCGCTCTTGTGGTTATGGGTGCGTAACTGTGGTGCAAATAATGGAACCATCAGTCAAATTCTATTTAGTTGCATAGATGTAGCTAAGGAGTACAAGGTTGATTCTATAAAAATATTGATTAATTTCAATTTTCATACCAGTAGTGACCGAAAAGATTATTTGACTATTTAAGAAACTGATTTACAAAAATTATTAGTCTTATTAGGCACTGTGCCGGTCCCGCGTAGTTGGCCGCCGCCGCGCTGTGCGAACCCACTTTCCGCCGATCTGTTATTCAGTCAAATTTAAATTTTGGGAAAATACAAAAATACTTGTACTTTATATACAATAGGATGAACAAATAATTTCACTTGTAATATATGCTGCAATATGATTCTTGTAGATAAAAAAGCTACATTTTATAAATGTAAAATATTTAAATTTATTTTTCTAATTTTATTCAGAAGAAGAAGAAGAAGCAGATTATTTCGTTGAGAACGGGAGGGTCTTTTAATAAGTCCCGCTTCCCGTGATGTTTGCTATTGCAAACGTACTAATAACGTGTATTTAATCATAAACTGTCTACTGATAATACATGTGCCAAAAAATGCAGGGAAATCCTTCTTCAGGGCGTCAATTGAAATTCTAAATAAATAGAGAGTAAATTTGTTTCACTCTCCGTTTCTTTATAAAAATGCGCAAAAACATTTAAAACTAAACATACTACATACATAGCTTATAATGTAGTTGGGTGATCATAATTTTCCACAAACGGACGTGTTAGTCACATAAGCTTTTTGTTTTATCAATTCTGTGTTTGTTCTCCTCCTTGAGCAAGTGGGCCTCAAACCATGACCTAAGGAATGCGACGTACTTATTAATGTCTTTTCACAAATGTTACATTTGAATTTTGATAGGCATTTTCGTAATATAAAACCCGCCGTATACCGCACTGCACAATCCTCTAATTTAATATTTTTTGCGGCAAAATGCTGCAATGAAACACTGTCTAACATATTGTGGCAATTATTTTCAGCAATGTCGTCACTGGTGTCTACAGGTAAATTTTACAATGGCGCTCCTGCATCGCGAACATTAAAACAAAATTGTTGCTTATCCTCTTCACAATTAGACTTATCCGATTTTTTTTAAATTTGCAAAAAATAGATATCTGAACGATAAATGAAAAGTTTTAGCAGTCGTCTTACCGTTAAATCCCCCCTTTTGCCAAAATATTTTTTTTATTAGCTCCTTTTGTTATATAATCAGCCTGGCGTGCCTCAGGCTGTAAGTACATGGTATGATCTATACTTAAATACTAAGGTTAAGAATAATATCTACATGTCATGGAGGAGATAACCCATTAGATATCTTTTATTTCATAATTTACATTCACTGGTTGGAAATCTGTGTAACAGGTCTGACGGTTTGTATCTTTTTAGTCGGCGGATTTCATTACCTTCATTTAACAAATTGACAGCTAGTTTACTAATATGTATTTGCAATTTTGTCTTATACTTTTCACTGTATTTTTTTATTTCTTCACGCACTGTACCTATTTTTAGGTCTTTATGTAGCACTGTATTTGGAATATACCATGGAGCGTCAACAATGGTGCGAAGCACTTTGTTCTGGAATCGCTGCAGTATCTAGATATTTGATGAGCTGGCCGATCCCCAGAGAGGGATTCCGTAAATCCAAATAGGTTTTAAGATTGCTTTATACAGCAGGACTTTATTGTGTCGAGATAGCTGCGAGGTTCTTCCCAGCAGCCAGTACATCTGTCTAAATTTCATGCCCAGTTGTTTTCTCTTATTAAATATATGTGTCCGCCACGTTAATTTTCTGTCGAGGGTAATTCCAAGGTATTTGACTTGAGTTGCTAAGGGAATTTGACAGCCATTCAGAGTAACTGGAGGGCAGCTCTCCCTCCTCATAGTGAAAGTGATATGGGTGGACTTACTTTCATTGTCCTTTATTCGCCATTCTATCAGCCATGGTTCGAGCTTGTTAAGATGATGTTGTAAGTTTGCAGATGCGTCAATGTGGTTGTGATGCGTCGCCAAGATTGCGGTGTCATCCGCAAAGGTTGCTGTAAATCTAGTCGTTGGTAAGTCCGCCGTGTAGATTAAGTGCTGAAATGGGCCGAGAATGCTACCAGTTACTACTTGTCCTTTCGGTATGTTCTTGAGTGGAAGATCCATTTTAGAGGGCGTCTCCAAAAAGTTACGTATGTCTTCTTCTTCTAGGGAATTCGCTGTGGAAGGGAAAGGTTGGAAAACTTCAGTGAGGTGTTTCGAGAAGGCTTCAGTTTTTTGTTGATTGGTTCTAGCATAATTACCATTATTATCGTTTATAGTTGCTATGGTTTGTTGGGGCCGTTTAAGCTTTTTGGTTGCCTTCCATAAAGAGTATTTTCTGGCTTCAGTTGCGGATAGTTTGCTTAGGTATTCTTGGATATTTTGTTGTATTTGGTTTTGTCCGAATCCGCTCTTGTTAGTTGCCATCTCTTCCGGGCTTTTCTTTTGTCGGCAATTTTCTGTTTTACAAGCAATAGTAAGTGTTCTTTAATTAGAGTTTCGTTTCTGTCAGGTGCAGCTTGCCATGCTGCTGATTGAATGGCTTTGGTCAGGTTTTCTACAGCTATTTCGATGTCTAGTTCATCTTTTAGTGGAGTTTCTAAATTGATTAGTTGATTAAGAATTTCCCGAAATGTTTCCCAGTTCGTCTTCTTGCTGTATAGCGACGCTTGCTTTGACTATATTTGTAGTTATTGTCACTAAAGGTGGTGTGTGGTCCGAAGTGAGGTCCCAGCAGGGTTGTAAGATTAATTTTCGAGTATCTAAGGTTTTGGTAACACAAAAATCTACTATATCTGGCCTTTTCTGTCTATATGAGGGCCAATAAGTAGGGTGTCCGGTATATAAAGCAGATAAGTTATTTTTTTAAGTACTTTTAACAGTTGCCTGCCTCTTGTAATTAACCGAGATCCACTTTTTATTAAGTGGGGCATATCGTACAAAAATAAATATTTTCGCCTCCAACTTTTATTGATGGGGGATCACCTGAAATTTTTAAATTTTCGTTCGCCGATCTGTTATTTGATCCTTGATCGCCTACCACAGCGTTTACAATAAGCCCGCATTCCTTCAATTTTGTAATGCAAGTAATAATTAGATTCTGCAAACTTTCAGCTTTTGTGCTATTTTGGGAAAGAAAATAGGCTACTGGAATTTTCCAATTTTCACATAAACCAGACGCCATGAAGACGAGAGCTTCTGTCGCGTACGTGCTACTCCTTCCCAGTTCTCCTAGGTCTTGAAACCCCTCAATCAGATCATGTTTTTTATTGTAGTCGAAATGTTTTTTTATTGCCATTTAATCGTGTAAAGATATCATCAGCCAACCCGGGATTAATTACTATTCTACTTAAATAGGACTGCAATGTTGAAACACCAGGAAGAATGACTTCTTGCCGTTTTAACTTCTTGTAGGAAGCAGACGATGTAAAATAGATGTCCATGACTAAATTTACAATTTCAGGATCCCAGCGTTGTTTTGCTTTGTGTTCTAGCTGCATATTTAAGAACGTGCTTCTTATTGGATTTGTTTCTGCTTTCGCCCATAATTTTTACTTTCCCATACCTTATAGGTATAGGGTAAGTATTGAAATCATGAAAATTTTCGAAATCGAGATTTTAACGGATATATCCGTTTTGGGTCTCTAGGAACCCAAAAAAGTGGTTTTTAAAAAATGTCTGTCTGTGGGTGGGTACGTACGTATGTACGTACGTATGTACGTACGTATGTGACGCTCCTACAGCCGAAAGTATTGTTCCGATTTTGATGCGCTTTGGAATGCGGGGGTGTATCGAAAATTCATCGAAAAAATAAGCTTTTCAAAAAAATCCGAAACCGGAAACGGAAGTTACGCATGTTTTTTTGGTATCACTTTTTTCGTGATTACAATTTTGAAACTTTTATCGCGGATAACGATAGAGGGTCATAAGACAAATCTGTTAGTTTTTTGCCGAACTCGCTAGCTTTAAACTGAAGGGCGCTATGATTTTTTGAAAATATTGAGTTTAACGCCCAATTACCCGAAAACGGATGAATCGATTCAAATGATTTTTATTTTCTGAATAGTATATGAAGGGTAAAATGAGGTGATATAAAAAGTTTTTTTGAAAAATTATAAGGGGCCTAAATTACGAATTTTCAAAATTTTGGAAATTTTCAAAAAATTATTTCTCAAAAACTGCTCCAAGGAATTTTTTTAAACTTCATATGTCGATAGACCTCGCAAGGGGCTATCGATATATTTTTTGAAGAACTCCGTAGTTTTCCTATGGCGCCCTCTACGAAGCTTGGAAGTTTGAAACTTCAAACTCCTTTAATTAATAAACGAAAAAAGATAGGAAGCTGGGGTTTTCACTGAATCGCTCAGTACGTAATGGAGCATATGAATATGCAAAGAAGTATTACACTCGTGGATATATGTAAGCGCACCGGCCCCCTCCCCCCTCTTTTTTAGACAAATGTTTTTTTTATTCTAACGGTTGTTATTTGTTTGCGTCAAATAATCTTTTTCCGCAAAAATAAAAAAATCGATTTTTTATGCCCTACAAAATATAATTTCCAGGGACTTAGAAAATTTTACCTCGGTAGCAATGGCGATCGGTACTAGTTAGACC
>JABXWE010105524.1:0-11683 GCA_014611495.1 Limonius californicus | reverse complement strand
GAGGTTCAACAAAGATCTGTTCTGCATCCACATCATCAGCATAAGCCATTTGTAGAGCCTCTTCCAATGTAAATCCACGACTGTAAAAAAAAAACAGATTTCTCTAGATAAAAACAAACCAAGCAGTACAACCGCCTAGCGTTACCATACGGTAACGCAGTTAGTCACAAACGTCTTATTCATGTGTTTCTAAAAATACGCAAACAAAACCCCGGTAGAGGTTAGATAGATCCTTTCTTATGCTATTTTGAATATTATTAGCAAATTATTACAGTTTACTGAGAAATGAAGGTACTTACGCCAATCGGATATCCATGGTATGGTGCACTTTAGCATAAGTCACAAATTGTCGATGTATAAAACCACAATAACGTATTGTAAATAAATGGGGATGATTCATCAATCAGCATTGATACATTGTAGATCTAAGTCTAAACCACCTATCGGTCAAAAACAAAACTATACATACAGCAAACTGTTTTGCGAAAGCATGTTTGCGTTACCATTTGGTAACGCTGGGCGCTGATGGGTGTTTTTTTAACTCATACCATGCATGCTGAAGGGAACTTGCAAACCCTCTAACTATAGTTATAGCGTTAGTATTATTCATAAGGAATGATACGATTTCTTTATAGTTAACTAAATTTTCGATAAACTTTGGCTGCATCTCTTGGGAGTTTATAAATTTTACTACAATTACATTGTAACTGTCAAACTATACTGAATATCTGCAACTATTTATGCTGTAAAACACATAATACTGTCTTCTAAATGCAGAATTTAATATCAGCAGAGATTACGATCGTCTTATAAGTTTGACAAACCTCTTAAATGCCTGCGTTTCAATTGTTTAGCGAATCCGATGGAGTCTATCAATCCTTCCACGAAGTTCAAAATATAATGTCGCGCTATCTGCTTCAAAGGAATTGACCTAAAACTATATTGAAGGTTTTGATTCATATCTAAAAGATTATTACCACGTGAATAAAACATTGTGTTTAGATCCACACCTGGGGATATATAAAAGCCCGTGCGTTACAAGTACAATACCTTTTTCCAATACCTACTAGTAAAACTATGTTTTATCTATTAAAATCTCCATGGTAAAATAACATTTTAAGGATGAGGATGGAAAAAATTACTCTATTGACTAGTTAGTAAAACAACAAATTTATTTAACATCTTGCATTATATGATAATTATCTTGAAATATAAATGTAATTTACTAAATATTAACATTTGTTTGTCTCCGTGTTAACATACAATATCAACCGTACTGTAATTTTGTAAAAAGTTCTGTGCCATGTCATACATGTAAGTTAATTTAAAAAAATTGCTATTTTCTACATGCTTGAAATATACAGAGGGAATATTACTTTCTTTTCCGCCTGTTGTTGCTGCATTTAGGCGTAAACATCCAGATCCAGATACCGTTTTATTCGATTCAATACCAACGAGGATCTTCTTCGACATATCTATCCTTTTGTCAATTGATTTCTCGATGTAACCTTCCGCCACGGTGGGTGACTTGCATCCACAGGGTCTTTTGATAGTCAAGAGATCGATTCCAGTATTAGCTAACAAACTCGCTGATGAGCGGCGAAAACGATGTCCTGTATGAGATTCAGGATTCACCAAGTTTAGATATTGCGCGATAATTCTCGGAACTTTGGACAATGTATTAATTCCTACCGGTTGCGTCGTACATTTTTGAGCTCCATATCAGATGAGAAACTTATTGTGGTTCACATTAGTTGGGCGAACTTTCGTAATATTTCGAGATGATTATTTATTCCACAACCATTACCGATAACTGTAAAAGTACGACTCCTTTTTGTTTTGTAACTGGAATGTCAGCTATCAAAACGTCTATCATCAATATCATCGACTTTTATGTTCAACTCATCAATCCTA
Source organism: Limonius californicus (assembly GCA_014611495.1). Lineage (NCBI taxonomy): Eukaryota > Metazoa > Arthropoda > Insecta > Coleoptera > Elateridae > Limonius > Limonius californicus. The sequence goes on along the minus strand of JABXWE010105524.1, from coordinate 9,769 downwards.
CATGAGCCTGCTACACCCATGATCGCAACAACCGACAGAAAAGAACGGCATTATCAAGAATTGGGAATTCAGTTACGTAATCAGAATTTGTTACTTTCATAAAGATGCATTTTTCGTCAAGAGCTTCCAAATAATTTATTGTGTCATCTCTCACAAAAATGTTTTCATTAAATATTACATGTCTATGTACTATTATTTCTTTCTCCTCTATGTCGCGTAATTTTTAGCCGTTGATACTATAACCAATCATTGAAAATTATTTACTTTTGTCTTCCAATTTTCTTAGATTACCTGAAACTTTAGCGTGTGTGTTAATCTCAAAAATATGAATGGTTGACAAATCTGGTTTTTTCGGATTCCATTTTTTGTATTCTTTTGTGGATGCTGTACTTCGATTTAGTAGGCATGCTGCTACTCTTACAGCTTCACCCCACATTTTTGGATTCATTTCAGTCAGCAATTAGTGCCCTGGATGTTTTCCTCAATGTTCTGCTTAACCTTCCTACTTTACCATTTAATTGTGGTGTATGTGGAACTGTGTAATCCAAACAATTTCTCGTTGTCTACACCATTTTTAAAGTCACGGCTTACATATTCACCGCCATTATCGTATCTTAATTTTGCGACCCCTAAATTCCATTTTGCTTCTGCTGCACGTACATATTCTTTCATTATATCATTTACTTCATACTTTCCGTCTATTAAGTAAGTCATGGTATAATGCGAATAGTCATCCACAAAAATTATGAAATATTTTCTACAATCCCAAGTTGTCGGTGTAATTGGGTCACACACATAATAATGTACGATTTCCAGTGGACATGTAGCTCTTGTTCTTTGGGTACTGAATGATGATTTTTTTATGTAGAATCACTGTACCTGCTAAGTTGCCTTTCTAAATTTTTCTTTCTTACATGACCAAGTATTTTATGCCATTATTCAACACAATTTCTGGTTGTTGTTAACAATGCATATTCTTTATTTTGTTATCTTAATTTTACTGAATAAAGTCCGTTTCCTTCTTTTATGTAATACTTTTTTTTTGTTATTAGAAATTTCAACTTTGTTTTTCAGAAATATTACCTCACCTCCATTTTCTGTTACCGCATTCACTGACAGTAATTGTTTACTGAGTTTAGGAACATACAGAACCTTATTTAGGATACTTTCTTGTGTTATTACTGTTCCAATCCCTTGAACTTCCATCAAACTTAATTTCTGAGCTACTTCTTTTTCTATTAATTTCAACTTCAAACACTTTTAGGTCGTCTATCATACGCTATGTAGAAGCAGAATCTACAGCAAATTCAGCTACTTACATAGTTCATTGATTAAGAAGAATACCTCGTCATTCTTCTTTTGTTGAACTCTCTTGTGGTGCCTTTAAAATAGCAGTCCTGTTCAAAATTGTTAATGTTCATGCAGATATTGCATATGTACCAATTTTCTTTTCTATATTTTTGCATTGTGCCACAACATGGACAACTTGATAACACCGAAAACACTTCTTGCCCGTGGTATTTCATTTATTTTCAATTCTTTTAAAGGAAACTATTTCCTTAGTTTTACCACATACTCCTTTCTTTTCTACTAGCAATCTTGCTGTCAAAGTACTGATAGTTTTATATTTTTACTTGTTGAGTCCAACGCACCTACAAGATGTTTATATAATTCTGGAAGTGCTGACAATATTTTGGACAACATTGCTTCGTCAATAGCAGATTTTAAGAGAGACGGGGTCGAGTCAGCAAAATTGTTCACCTCATAGATTAAATGTCTCTTTATTCGCTAGTACCATATTTAACTATTTTACATTAAATCATGTTTGCAGCACATAATACATAGCGCTTTAGAAACCATTATAACCGAAAATAATATTTCAACACAACATAGCGTGGATACGATCCGATTTTGCACTAACCTTATAAAACCGATTTCTAAGAAGCTCTACAGAAGCTATTACAAAATTGTTTGATAATTATTAAATAATTTAATTATTAATCTTATAAACTGATAGACTTTATTCCCAAGTTCATTCCCATAGTCAGCATTTCTCGAAAATTTTGTTGATTGCATTGTATCCGCATTCAACTTCTTACTTCAAAAACTAAAGCTTTTCCAGTTTAATAAAAAATGTCTCAACGTCTAAGCCTAAAAGTCTAATGGATTTATAAAAATATATTCATTTACCCAAATGCAAAATGAAAAATTTCAATTCTCTTCAGAAGAAAATGATTTTTATATGTCCTTGGAACTTCGAAAATAGAATACCGTTCTGTCTCAAATCTGATTAGATAGGGATCTTTTGCGTTGGTAAAGACTTTCGTATTATGAGGAAGTCGCTGAACTCCCTGAAGGACTCTGAACATCCGGCGAAAGTTTGTTATTCCCAGAATTTTATCTTGCTTTAAGAAAAATACTCTAGGGGATTAGCTGATTTTAACTTATTGTACCTACACTTAGCGTGCACCTTTACAGGCAGGTATTTTAATAACGTATTTTCGTGTTTGACTGTCTCGGCTTTTAACGACTACTATGTACTTATACTTGCAAGTAATTTATAAATTGTAAGAATCTATAGCTTTAGGTGACCTGGTAGCCATCGCCGGTACAGTTGCATACATACATGCAATTATTATTTAACGTATGCCATCACATGCGGTTTACAAACAAATACAGTTAAATAACAGTTAAATAAAAAGATAGATAAAAATGTATGAATGAAATGCAGTTAGATATTATTTTGACAATAGGTATAGGAAAACCAAGCATGGATCGGGGATTCGGTTAACCTCATTCTTGTGGATTTTCTTTTAGGTATGATGCTTTACATCCTTTGCCACAAGTCGTATTGAATTCAGGTCTGAAGATTGCGCTGACCAGTTCATCCTGTTTAAAACTAAACAACTACCCTTTTACAGTGGAAGTGCGCTAACGCCGGTATTTCCGGCTGATAATTTGGTTTATTCGCGGTGGAATTAAGACTTATGTCAGCTTAGGTTGTTAGCCTTAACGCAGCATAATCTCGAAATGAGGTTTACTTTGGTAGCGCACTTCGCGGAGAGAATTTATTATTAACTAATCATTTAAACAGAATAGTATCTACTACTATGTATGAGTTTCTCATCACAATATTTCTCTTTAAATGATATTTTCAAATATTTCTTATTCTTAGTTTTAAAATAAATGTATAGAAAAAATATACTAAATAGTATATAGTTATAAAATCATTCTTTGGTAAATATCTGGGATTGTTTTATATTTAACCTTAATTTTAATTGTTTCTTCAAGCTAACAGATGCTATTATAATACTTAGTTCGCTTTTCTACTTTTACTCGGGAGTGGATAAAGATGCGAAGCAATTGCCCATTATTTACTAGTTTGGCTTAGTTACATTACCCATGTGAATATACAGGGTGTTTAAAAAATACTTATAATAATACTTATAGGTCTCATCAATATAAACAAAAAAGTCGTAATAAACATAGTTTCGGAAGTCAACCGTTTTCGAGATATGGAGTTTTTTTAAGAAAATAAATATTCCTTGTTATCTCAATAAGTTCCCCACCCATTAAAACAAATAGCCGTGTAAATAAAACATTTTATTTTCATATCATTAAAGAAGATGTTCCTACATGTCCTCCTTCCATTTGTACACATCCTTCGCATCTCCGTAAAAATGAACGCCGCATTCTTTCAAAGATTTATTCGAGCAGTCTGGCAGACAGGTTATATTCGTTTAAATTATTCACAGGGCTTGAATAAACTAACTATCCCAAATAAAAAAGTCGAGCGGATTGAGGTCATGATATCAAGGTGGCCACACAACTGGACCCTCGCCCTATCGACATGCCTTTGTACTTTTCCTTTACGACATTTCTGACCATGATTGAAAAATGTGCAGGTGCCCCATCGTGCATCAATCCCATGAATGAGCGGTACATCTTATAACAATAGTGGCAAAGCTTTATGCAGAAAATCAAAATGCAATTGGCCGGTCAAACGGTTCGGAAGAAAAAAAGGTCCTATCATATGATCTCCAAAAACACCAACCACACGTTAATTGAAAATAGTTGTTGATGATTCGATTCAATAATAGCATGAGGTTTATCATCTGACCAAACATGATGAACTAAAAAGTATCCATTTTAGATATTCAGGAAACGCAATTCGATAAGTTGAATAATAAATACTGCTTAGAACCATGTACTGGCGATGGTATAACAGTGCAGTTAGATGAGATAGCGTAACTGAATACTTGGTACCAAAGTATAATTTCCCATGTAATAGTCCAGTAATACAGTAAGTAAATGTTTTTTTGTCAGGATATGACATATTGTTTCATTATGTGTTCCCCTAGTATTTATTCTATTTTGTATTTGTCCTAAGACTTCTTAATTTATGTTCCTTAATATCTCGGAGTGTCTTGGTATATACTTTACATTTTTGGTTTTTATTAATTAACCTACAACTTCATTTCCGTTCTATGTTTTTACAACCCTGTATACTTTGAACACCATAATGTACACCCAATGTATATTCCTTGAACGTTGGATAATTAGTAACAACCTGAGTAATTTTATGTATAAGTAAATTTAATTAATTATCCAATTTCATCACGTGTACAATAATAAAACTTTTTAATTTAAATATTAATGTGTATAATATGTCTTACAATATAGGTTGGTTAATTTCAGGCATTTTAAAAGTTCTCCAATATATGTTTTGGTATAATTTAGAACATTTTGTAAGTGGGGACTTTCAATGTTACACAGCCTTCTCTCCTCCGAATATTTTCTCAGTCACATATAAGATGTTGGATGCTGAAGAGTGTTGCACATTCTGGTGGTGGTTCCCTTTGCAGCAACTGTCCATGTGTTAGCAGACAAAAAATTTCATTAATTACCTAATTTTATCATGTGTATAAAAATAACATTTTTCAATTTAATTTTTATATTTATTTGACTGAATCCTTAATTTGTTGTATCGTATGCGATTTAATATTATCGATTTGTTGCGTACCTACATTTGAATATACTTGCAGAACATAAAAATAAAAAATAACATGTTTCGGTAATTTGTGATACTCTGTTAAGTCTCTTATTATGTTCTCCAGATGTTGTCAGTATAAGTCAAACTCTTTTCAATCAAGCAGCATTTTAAAACTTCTTTGAAAACTTTACAGATTGCAATACGCATTCCTTCCGTTATATGTATCGACTTTCTTGCGGGTAACTTTTAATACTTTTGTAGTAGCAGTCTTTAGGATCCTGAGGTATCTCCAAAGCTATATTTATTTTCTTACGATTGTTATCAGATTCATCCACTACATTGGTTGTTCTATTTTAAGGTTATTTTTTTTGATTCCTGTAACTTAATTTCACTCTTTCATGAAACAACCATGGAGTGAAGAAGTTCTGAATTACTTGAGGTACTGGGAAAAACTTGTATTGAAGTGATATTTTCTAAATTTTTTAAACTAATTGGTGTACATACCCACGTCGATGTCCAATCACAATCATATAATAAAACTAACATATCATATTTTTGTTTGTTAAGGAATATTAATTTGAAATAAGAAGTATATTTAAAATTACATACATTTTATTATAGTAATTTAAACTAAAACTTGTGATAATGTACAACCTACTAATTATTATTAGAATAACTCAATATATTATCGACTAGCGTTTGTGCTTGAGGATTAATTTGCATCTATTTGTCTTGGAATTAATCGGTTTTTTTGAGTATTCATTGGAGTAAAACCAAGAATTTATAAGGGCTTGCATTATGTTCACTGTTTTCATAATTTTTTTCTTCGAAATGATGTTAGCTACCCCTTGCATAGATTTTTCGATTAGAATATCTGGGGATTGTGCAGTCCAATCCAATTTATCAACTCTATTGGTTGATATCTAAGAACCACTTTTTCGCTACAACCCTGGAAAATAACCATTTCTACTGCAAACTTATCTTTTGCACTACGCAGCACCTTATTCGGCAGTATTTCAATGTATTTTGTGACATTCATCATTCCAGAGGTTACAAACATTCGAGCAACTCCTTTCACATTCGTGCATACCCATTCCAAATACCACAACTGAGGTTGGGTTGGGTGTTTTATTTTTGGAAATACTTGTGTGTAAGAAAACTTTTGACCTACTTATTACCAGCATAATTATTCATATCAAAGGTGGATTCATCACTGAATAATAATGATGTCTAATGCCTTTGCTCCTTTATCCGTCGGAAACAGTTGAACCTCTGCTTCCCGGATAGCAGAGTTTTCTTCCGTGCCCTACGTCCTTGAAGCCCAACATTATGAAATCTGCTTTCCACAGTACCAGTACAGAAACATAAACCAGTAGCTCCTGGCCATGCTTTGGTCACTTCTGTAGAATTGAGGTTCCTGTCTTCTCAACACAGCACTACCTCCAGTGGAGGGTACTTTTTGTAGGGGATTATTTATAATTTCTCCAATTTCGGCATACTTTACAATTACACTAACGACGGGTGATTGATTACACTGCTATTTATTGGCAATTTTACGGGTGGGAGCTATGATGATAAATTATTAAATACTGCTTTTCGTTTGATAATTTTATCTATTTCTTCTGCAGGAAGATGGTGCAACTCTGTAACATGTAAATAGCAAATAAATGTCCTAACTAAAGTGCAGGATATACAGAGAATTTTTCTTTTTAGTGTACGTTGCCTATGTATACTTTTAAAAGAAACGCGTCAATTTCGCCTATTGTGTATGCAACCAACTATACCGACAACTAAAAATCAGAAACAAACGTCACTATAGTTGTGAATTATTTGAGTATGAAGGTTATGTTGGTGCAGTGTTTATATTAAATAAGTATTTCATCCTGTATATAGGACATAGATGATGACTTTTTTGTTAAATGCAAAAATTGACAGGGTGATGTTTCCGTAAGGTCCGTGCACATTATATTTCTTTTGTACAAAACACATGCATCAGCGGCAAAGTGGTGTAATGGTCAGCGTAGCTGCCTTCCAAGCAGTTGATCCGAGTTCAATTCCCGGCGATCGCAAACTTTTTTTAATTATTATTATTCAACGTAGCATAAAATATTTCATTTCATTTCTTCGGTTAAAACGTGATTACTTTCAGTTGTTATTTTATGGGAATTTATTACGCATCCCTCTGATTTAAATTTTCTAACAATTGTTTGACACTAAATAAAGATTAATTTTATTTTTTAGCATTGAATTAATTTGATTGCTGTGGTCACAGCATGCTTGAGTTGTCTGTATAGTTGGTTGCCTACACAATAGGCGAAATTGACGCGTTTCTTTTAAAAGTATACAGAGGCTATGTATACTAAAAAGAAAAATTCCCTGCATATAGTTAAAATACAAAGTTTTTCCTCATGTGAATGGCAAATAGCCATTAATTAACATTATCCCCTTACTATTTTTCAGAAAAATAGTTAACCTATTGAGGGACACAATAACTATTTTCATTTCCTATAGAATTCTAACATCACAGTACGCAGATAAACTAATGACACAGTATTGATAAGATATTTTGTATTTCTATTTTCTATTATCTATTTTTAAGAAAGTACCTCGAAAGTTACGTTGAACTCCAAGAAACCCTTACACGTTTTGGTGTACGTACTTCTTATTTTATTAAATTTCTGTAAAGTCAACTTCTTATTCATTATGGTAGTTTATTAAATTTTATTTGTCAAACAATTTGCAATTCTTTTTAGAAACAAATCGCTGTTGACTTGCTTTACAGTTTAAAATTCAGTCTGCAGTTTTGGTAGCAATTTCGTCTAATTTCATTATTTCTACACAAATCTTTGATATGAAATCAACAATCATTACAGTTTTATGTAAGTAATAGTGTATACATTAATGTGTGCAGTTGTGAGTATCCCGATTTACTCCCGCATAGTTCTGCGAGCTCTTAAAGTTTTTCCATGGAACGACATAAATTTATTAGTTCCAGAAGTGCCTGCAAAATGTTCTTGAAGTTCTTGTACTGGCGCTTAGAGTTTTTAGCGCCCATTTATATTGTGTACCTAACTATGGTGTAGAATTAAATACTTGCAAAATATTGGGCAATGAAAACAATCCGAGTTTCGTTGCTGAAGCCATACTATTCTATATTATCTAATTCCATCAGTTGATAGATATTAAGGTAGCGAAATAGAAATTATACGAATAAATTTGTTCTGAATAGCAAAATAGTAATTCCCAAATATGGACGCTAAAATGAAGGGGTTATGGCTTTCGTGAAAGTTCCTTGAGATGTTTTGTAGTTGGCAGACGTAAACACGTTAATTTGATGATCAAAACAGGAGAGTGTTTTTCAGAGTTTCCCGCAATTTTAATAAATACTGGTCTATAACTTACTCCAAGATGCTTAGATATTACTACTAGAGCTTTGCTAGTTCTTATGTCTACCATATAAATATTTTTTATCTCCATCTAGAATTCCTTGAAATTTTGGATACATTAGAAATACACAGTATGTACCATACACTTCGCTTTATACAAAGATGGTTCATCAATCAATCTCTTTAACATAGAAGGCATTTACCGACAAATGAATATTTTTTTTCCTAGAAACATCAGTTGTTGACATTAATATATACCAAGTTACAGAAGCTTATCCCTTGTTTACACAAGTTACACATTTAAGAGTACTGTCGTGCCACCACGAAAGTTCCGTGTGACTTAATCGGCCAGAAAGATAATGACAACAGTGTTTTGGGATTCTGAGAGAGTTCTTCTTGTTGATTATTTACCATGAGGTTACACAATAAGGGGAGACGATTACGCAAAACTCATACCAAGAGTTCGTGAGACTATGAAGCAAAATAGGCGGTCTGTTTCACCAAGACAACGCCCCCGCTCACAAGATCTCACAAGATCTGGCCTTCAGTGACTTTTACCGATTCCCCAAATTAGAGGAACATCTTCGGAGAACTTATTTTTCTGCGATGAGGAAGGGAGGATGAGGAGATGGCTGCTGTGTGGTTTGCAGTACAGGACAAAGAATTTATTTTGTAAATGTATGCAAGCTCTGCATCATCCTTATACTAAGTGTGTTAACCTTTTGATGATGAACCACCCTTGTATTCAAATATTAGAACTGTATTTTCAAATGTTTTTCCAGGATAGTTTGTAATATTCAAGTAACGATCATCATCATCGTCACCCAGCCACTAAGGTCCACTGTACGACATATGTCTTCCCTAATCGTTTTCCTCTTTTGGGATTTTGTGCGGCTCTTGTCTAATTTCCGGCTGCTCTTCTTATTTCATCAGTCCGTGGTGTAGCGGATCTCCCTCTAATTCTTCTATCTTGGAGTCCCTACTCGATGATCCTTTTTATCCATCTTCCATCACAAAATCTCGCAATGTCTTGCCTATTTCAATTTCAAGTTGGGGATTGGAAAGATTCTATCACACACTTTGATTCGTTGGCAAATACCTGTATTTCTTATGCGGTCTCTCAGTTCTATGCCTAGCATGGTTATTTCCATTTTTCTTTGGACAATTCTTAGTTGGTTCACATTCTTTCTTTAGTGTAAGTACGTCCGCCTCAATCATCTGGACTGGGAGACCACATTGGTCTTATGCCTTTCTTTTGAGGCTAATCGGTGAGTCGCTGCTGAACACGTCTCTTAATTTGCCATATGTTGCTCATCCTAAGCGTGAGCATTTTTGTAATTCCTGCATTTGGTTGTTTCAAGGTGATTTTAATTTCGTGTCCCAATTACAT
>JABXWE010105522.1:0-12279 GCA_014611495.1 Limonius californicus | reverse complement strand
CTCAATAATAAAAAAAAATGATGGCATTCCATTTAAAAAAAAAAAAGTTGAAAGTCGCCATTTTGAAATAATTCGTCCAATTGAAAATCTGATATCACCATCGTGTAGAGAATGTCCTGAAAGATATTTCTGGCAAATATTTTGAAAGTAGTACCCATAGTGTGGCTAAAAAAAAATAAGGCGCTTACTCTGAAACAGGCTGTATAGTGAATATACTTTGAAATAAAGCTGCAAACAGATAATACTTAGTGAGACAGTTAGTTATTGTACGAAGAAACTGAAGATTTGAGTCGTAGGAAAAGTAGAATTTAAAAAAAAGAAACTTTTTTTCAATAGCACACACGTCATAATAGTTATGACATCATTTTTTAGAACATTTAAGTTAATCTTGCAAAAATTAAATTTGTGTATGCATCCCAGCTATAGTCATCTTAAAAATAAAACATTTACTAATTAATGGAATTTAATACGTAGTATTTATTAAACCATTCTAAAAAAAAAAAGTACAAACGCAATTATCAAATTTCACATCCATACTTTCGAGGCAGTGACAGTACATATGTCAATAATCTTACTATCGCAATGTTTATGAGACCTGGAGCCATGGCTATGGGATGACACCTAAAATGTGGCAATGATTTTTGATCCAAATAAAATTGCGAGTCCTTCATTTTTGACATACGCATAGTAAATAATTTTTAAAGAATTCAATTTTAATAATAACAATCAACGTTATAAGGAACACAGATAATAAAAAATTAACTATAAAATAATTTTTCCTATATTGCTGACATATAACACAAACAAATGTGAGGTTATGTAATAATATAACTTTGAAGGCCAAGAATTATACAGTGCCATCTAATGGCAATAACAAAAACAGGTATCAGGGTGAGATTTGAAAAAAAAAACAGTCTATAACCAAATATTTACAATTTAAACAAGCCATGAACTATTAAGCCGTGACAACAACATTTAAGAGAAGGAATTTATCTTTTCAGTATACCTATGCCTATGTATACATTTAAAAAAGAACGCGTCAATTTCGCCTATTGTGTAGACAACAAACTATACAGACAACTAAAGCATGCTGTGGCAAAGGAAGTACAATGTTCACGGACCTTACAGAAACATTACCCTGTCGTTTTTGGTATTTAACAAATAAGTCATCATTTGCGTCCTAACACTGCATCAGCATAACCTTCATCCTCAAATAATTCACAACTATAGTGACGTTTGTTTCTGATTTTTAGTTGTCGGTATAGTTGGTTGCATACACAATAGGCGTAATTGACGCGTTCTTTTTTAAAGTATACATAGGCAATGTATAATAAAAAGAAAAATTCTCTGTATATAAAGTATGTTATGGACATTTGTTTTTCGAGTGCCAATGCGATAATTATTTTTTAATGTATATTTATTACAAAAAAAATTCCCAATGAAACTCTCATGCTTGAGACTTAACTTTGCTGTAATAATAATACCAAGAAAAATCTTAATTATTTGTTCTTAATAAAACGCTCTATAGAATAGTTTACAACTAGAAAAAAAAAAAAGAAAATGATATGAATATGTCATGTTCTCGAAGCAAGATGGTTAGATGACTCACACTTGACGAAGTAATTCCAAATAACATTAAGGTAGGTTAGGTTTGATTTAGTTAGGTTAAGGTTTAGGTTATGTTAGGGTTTAAGTCAATTAAGATTTAAGTTAAAAAGTTAGCCATAACATAATTTTGTCAATACTATAGTTTATTCCTCCCAGTCGGTTACAAAACAAAAGCGCTTACCATCCAAAGGTTCCTCTTTAATACGAATTTCTCCACCATCATCTGTTTTGATGTACTCCAATCGTTCACCTCTGTCTCTCTCGCGCCGCTCCTTCCTCTCTCTCTTCCTCTCACGATCCCGGTCTCTCGATTTAGAGCGACGCCGTTTACGTTCCCTATCGCGTTCTCCGCGTTCACCACGTTCGCGATCCCTGAAATTCATATCGTTAATGAAAAAAAAACATGACTGAAAATTCATGTAAAGTATGTATGTATACAGGGTGTGTAATTGTTTTATATTAAACTTACTATTCAAAATACAAAAAAATACTCCTACGGAAAGTAGTAGGGAATTTTGGTCTACATAATTTATAAACATTTTCAGATATAAGGGGTGTTTGGTGCAGCCGGGATAAAAGAAATATTTTTTCAATAGAGCGCCCTGTATATTGTTACTTTTTTGTGTTCCTCATCGATAAAGTATTACAACTATACAATTTTATAGAATTCTAAATGTTTTGAGTAACAAACGCGATTAAAAAATTCATATTCATCTTATATACAGGTTGATAAATTTTACATGTCACAGCGTCTCAGTTATTATGAGAGCTATCAAAAAAGTTATATGGTATTTTAATTAAAAAGATGTTATTTTTATAAATATCTCAAAAACACGATGGTCAATTGTTTTTTCAAAACACAATAAGGTTCTAGTGTACACTAATTCTTCAATTTAAGTGTAGTATAGTGGTTAGAGCATTGGGCTCTGGTGCGGAAGGTCAGGAATTCAAATTCCCCACTCGCTTTAAATAATTGGATACCTGCGTTCGAATGGGCAAGGAGAAATAATGCAATTGTCTCATGCGTGATGCCCACCACATCACGGTATGAGTAAGGAAACCGGAGCTCTGACCTTCCGCCTCGCAGGCCAAACTCCTTCATAATTATTATTATCTCTCTTAGCAACCGAGAGATGTGCGGTAACCAATACAAAAAAAAATCTGAAGGTATTAACCCTGCCCCCTCCCCCCTCAATCCTAAGTTTTAGAACATTTACATACAAATAAAGCTCTGAGCCATTTACTTAAACATTTTGCCCCAATTTAGCATTCAAGCTGTAAGGTTTAAAATTATCAATTTCTTACGATTCAACCTGTATATATACTAGGAATACGTCTTTCCAGTAGGTTCATATAATCATGATTTTAATACCTAAACCCTATTTGTTGAGCATTGAGCTAGAACGTCAACAAACGCACGTGTTTGACTCACCCGAGTGCGCGCTGTGATTGGTCTACGCTAGATAACGCTAATGCCTCATTACTTGAGGAGTAATTGATTATTAAAACCTTTACTTTGCACTCAAAATTACCGGGTTAAGTTTGTGTGCTTTTTGAGCAGTGCTTATCGGCTTTCCGAGCGTTTGTATAGTGCCTGGTGCTTATTTTCCTAAAATGGAGCAAGTTGTTCCAGAAATGTGTAATCGTAGCGGGCGTTCTACGACTTTAAATGAAAAACAATTAATAGTAAAATTGTATAATTCGACGTTAGAAGAAAATCCTGAGACTTTACTGACCGACATTGTACAATTTGTTGCCAAAACAGTGGGTTTTAGTGTTGCAAAGTAAAAAGAATTTTAAAGGAGTTTCGGGATACTAAAACTTTGTTTTCTCCAAAATCTCCCGGAGTTAGAAAAAAACTATTAGATAATTTTGATGATCCTGTTCTCTTTGCAACGCGTAAGGTGCTATTTTTAAACAAATTGTAATTTGGACTACTTAACAGCGGATTGCTTTTACGTCAATATTTATAATACAACGTCTCCAAAGTCCATAAAATACCGTTACTTTAAAAAAATGATTCTTTCCAGAACCACCAATTCTTCTAAAAAAGAATTCTGACGGCGCGAACGTTCATTTAGAAACGCACGGAATATTACGTAAATACACATCCGGTAAATCAACGCACCTGTCAAGTATTTGTTTACGTTCTAGCTCAATGCTCAACAAATAGAGTTTAGTGTACTGCAATGTAAGGCAGTGTAGCTGTTACTACATTTGGTTAATCTCGGCTAAATACGCCGATATTAGCCACGGACAAGTGGAGGCAACACTGCTTGATAAGCAGTTACGCTTGGCCACATTCAAAATGGTTGGGTACATCACGTTCCTAAGTTTAACATCAAATTGGCTATATATTAAACAGCACCCCTACTTAAAACTTTCACCGGCCGCCACTAACACCAAACTTTTGTTTTGGAGACCACACAAATTCCCAAGAAGAAAACAATTTTTATCCCAGTATTTCATGTTCATGTTTATTTAATTTCAAGCTCTTTCATACCTTTCTCTGTCTTTTTCTCGGGGTGGCCGCGCCTCGACCTCTTCAATTTCATCTGCTCTAACACGGTCCCTACTGCGCCTGCGTTTTCTGTCACGAGAACGACTGCGACTCCTTCGTCTTCTTTCTCGCGAACGAGATCGTCGCCTTTCGATGACCCGATCTCGATCGCGATCCCTACCTCTTTCCTCGCGTTCGCGCTCCAACCTGTATCTCTCTCGTTCCCGTTCGTTATCTTCTCTACCTGAGTGTTTGATGTTCACGTCGGGGCCTCCTCTTCTTGTTCCCCCAAGACCGCCACCTATACACAATTGCAAGTTCTGTTTGTTTTTTTTTGGAAGCCTTGAAGTACTGATGTGGTTTTTTTTTGAAAATTTTTGGACCTTCATTTAAATAATGAAAATATCATTTTTTTTAAATTCTGTGTGGGAACGGTTAGTTTATACCGAAAGGAGAATTAATAATTAAAGGCTTAATGCCGGTAATACAACTTTAATTTGACCAAATTATTCTATTTCGTTTTGTCCATGCGAATGTACAAAAAATTTATACACTACTGTGTGTTTGGTTTTTGTTGTCATTACGACAGTCTACTTTGGCATCTTCCATATTCTTCATAGTAGATAATAACAAGAAGATGCCAATGACATACGAGCTCTGCAATGCTTTGATTGTATCCCTTTTTCATCCCAAAATGTTCACTCTATATTTCAAGGAATGCAATTCCTCCTGGTTGGCGGCTCTAATATAATTTTTATTAGTAGAATTCAGAAAATAGATAATTTTTTGAAGAGGCAGTTACAGTGAGAGTTTTGCAATGAATGACCTCCGCTTAATTCTAGCAGGTTTGAAATTTTGCTGATGTTTGTTATTGTTTAGCATTTTTATGACCCGTGTTCCTTTAATGAAAATGTACGTTAATCTGCGGTTAATGTAAATAAACATATTAGTCATATTTTAATTGCCGCTCTGTAGCCGATTATTATATTGTTATTTCCCAAATACAGTTTTAGTGAACCTTTTGTTGTTACCATGCAGAATCGCCGATTAATGTATTGTCTGCGCGCTTAGCCCTGGAAATTTTGTTTCTCGGAAATCCCACGTGTAAGAATTTGTTCTGGAATTATTGCACCATATTTCGCAATGTGGTGTAATATTCTTGATCGCTGTGAAAAAGAGTGGACGGCTTTGGGAGTGAACTGACGTGTTTTATTTTTGGATACCGGGTTGTGTCGCAGCTCTTCTGCTAATTGAGTTATCGCTTCGTTTTTTGCGTTAGGCAAAGAATCTTCGACTTGCGTCGGATTAAAAATATTAGCAGAGTGTCAGCTTTGTGCAAAAACAATTCAGTGAAATTGGTTTCTCGACTGTGCCGGATAAAAGCGACCAAACCCGTGGAAGTTTTTGACGGGATACGCATTGCTTAGTAAATAGATCTCGTAATTTACATGATTGCCTTATTCAACTGTCTGTAATGTAATGTTTAAAACTAGGACATTGGGCAGTTGTATTTTTAGTTCAATGGATATGTTTCCATATCTACTCTCCACTAGATTCTTGAACATTCATAAAAAATAATCGATTCTTTTCATGATCCTCCCTGTATAAAGTTATAATACATGCTGTATTAATGAAGGAATACTCACCTAAACGCCTCGGTAACCATCCTTTGACAGTACGTGCCCTTTCCACGTCGACCAACACCCTACGTCCATCAATTTTCTTACCGTCCGCATGTTTATATGCAGCTGTAAGAAATATTTCACCACATCCTCAAAAAGTCCATCAAAGAACATTACTGCAAACTCACAAGGCGCACTTAAAACGCTTTTGGTAAATTTGAGAGTTGGATGTTTTGTTCAAAAATAAGCTATTTGCTCCCTTTTACATTTGAAAATACTTTCTTGCCCATGGGAAAACTTCATGATAGTGCAGGTACCGTAGAAAAATATTGGGTCTGCTGTGAGAGTGGTTAAAGCCGAAAACTTTTGAGGCTATTACAGAGACGGCTGTAGAGCAAAGATAGGACATGTTACACCTGTGAAATAGTACGGAATGTGCCGAGCACGGGTTACCTGGACGGTAAAGACAACTTTACAATTCTTATACAAATGTACGAATCAGCATGTTCAGGCAGCTTATTTTTGAACAAAAAACCGACTTCCAAATTTACGAAAAGCGTCTTAAGAACGCCCCGTATTTTGAGAACAAATTTTCAAAAAAAAAGGCAATTTTGCCTTAGGGATGTCCATTACATACAACAATAACATAAACAAAAATATAAAAATAAAACTAACATTGTTATATTAATTTCGCCATGACTTTATTTTACCTCCTTAAAATTTTGTTCTTCGATGTTGCCAATTTTAACATTTTCCTCAAATTTTGGCTGCGTTTGTCAAGCTGCTTAGCTACTGATTATTCAAGTAACTATTAAGCCGGAAATTATTTTTTGAAATCTTTACGATGCTCAGAATATTAAAATTAGTAGATAATATACAATTGGATTCACCGAACAAAAATGAAAATTTTGGTATCTATTGTAATATAACTTAATCAACAATGTTAACCATTCCTCCAGAGTCATAGTTACGAAATCGGAACAGCTTGTATATCTGTAATGATTTACCAGGGAAGTGCTATATATACAAAGTAAGTCATAGGTGTTCCAAGTCTACATGGCGAGTCTGGTTAGGGGAATCCCATTGTTCTTTCATTAAAAAGGTCTTGATAAAATGTGTTAAGAATCTTGCATTAATTTTATTACTGGAGAGTTTCAAGTTTTTTTTAATGGCACTGTATGTTCTGCTCATGTCTAAAATGTATATACCGTATTCAAAATAATTTCGAACATATATGTATTTATATGTTTATCAAAAAGAGGAGAAGATAGTGTTGGTAAAATTAACTAACACGTTTGAATGGGGGGGTGGTGCAACTTGTTAAATAAAAAGGTAACGATAAACTGTCATTTTTTAGGTTAGTGTGACATGACACAGAATTTGGTATAAAATTGTTCAGATTTTTGTACAAAATTTATTCACAAAATTCTGCATATATGACACAAACCAGAATTTTGTTAAAAATTCTGCCTGTGAGCATGCGCAAATAGGTTATAATTAGGTTGCCATCTATGAGAAAACTGTCAAAATAATCAACTGAGTGTGGATAATGTAGAATTCTATCCAGATTTCCTAATATTAAATTCATGCAGAAGTTCCTATTTATTTATTTTACATGAACAGCAACAAATGAAGACCGCGAGCGCGCGGTTAGCGTCAGCGCGGCGGCGTAAACACTTGGTAAAACATTTACCCCTCTGCCCTCTGTGATCATTGAAGAACACTAAAATTGATAGTTTGCGCATCGAAATGACGCACATTATGAACGATATTCAGCCGATTTTAGAGCACGAATCTACAGAATATTGTAAAACCATATTGTACAAAATTCTGAACATAAATAGCCCGAGGTCATAAACTCCATAAAACATTAATTCCTATGCCTGTGATCCATGTTTCCTGGGAAACACTGTATTCGAAACTGTAATACAAAATCCTAACATGTTTTAAATAACTGGAAAGGGGATAGCCACTACCTAACTCACCGTGTAGTATAATTCATTAATGATTCATCAAAATGATTTTTATGCTTAGAAATAACTGTTTGTAATATTTTGACCATAAAAAATAAACCAAGATATTTGATCTTTGTTGTTAACTTATAGAAATTTACCAAACAATTATTTCTAGGGAAAAAAACCGACTTTTGTCAATCACAAACTTGCTGGAAGCACCGAAATTGACCAATGCCGTACACGAATACATATATCAAACTGGCTATAAGGACCTACCATGGGCTTGTAACGAAAAAAACTGCAAAATTTTCCCATTTCCGAGTTCCATTAAATGCAGAAATCTTACCAATTTCAAACAATACCTACAAATGTATCAGGTATACAAATGAAATATACCTACCCGGTTACTTACGTAATTTAACATCGTAATGAAAAAGCAGAAAAGTGCGTTTTAATTATGTTGACAGCCGAGGGTCCACTAGATACAGTTTACCTGGTGCGCAATTACTTACGAGCGCGCATACCTCAACTTAATTAGAACTACTTGAACAATTTGGAAAGCATCACGTAAACAAGATTTTTCAAATGACTTTTAGGAAGTTGACCAAAATGTCGCTTTTTGAATAAAAAATGTAAAACAAACCCCAACAAACAAAATGTGATATTTGTATGTAGGGTTCTTACCGCACATACAAACCTATATAGCCAGCAAAAAGTGGAAGTATGGGGCAAACGGCACTAGTTGCCTGCAGCTCGGACTGTATAAAAATAGAAAATACTGTATTAATTTCATCGATCACAGATTATAGCACTTATCGTTTGGTTGCTGGCTACATAAACTAACGAAAAATGGGACCAATCTGCTACTTTAACATCCATTTTCTTTTCCAAATACAACGCAGCCATTGCACTGCGTTAAATTTATGCAGAATTATTAGAATCCAGATCTTGAATATCATTAAAATATTATGCCGATAGTACAATATTGAATGTAACATTTGGTTTTTGTGATTCAATGGTTTAGTTAGTACCCACAAGCAAAAGCACGTTGTTTTCAATTCGGCGCGCGCAGTTTGTAAAGGTTAGGTTCTGTGCATTGTTTTAAACGGACAAACAAATGTTAAAATTAGTTAGTGGATTATGGTAGCAAATTTTTGGAGACAAAAATGTACACCTTCATACAATTTTTACCATTATGAAAAATTAGCCACGCGATTTTTGTTGGTACACCAAGCTGAATACAAGCCGCGTGACATACATTCCTTACACTTCGACCTCTAACACTGTTATCAGATTGCAATTGTTAATATTTAAATTCAATTAAATGGTACAAAATGTGTTATAAAAAAATCCTAGTTGATGTCTTCACTGTATGGTATGGAGTTTGGCTATTTCAACGCCAACGTTGCTGATTCGCACTTCCTTTCTGTTTTCATACTATAAAAATCACAATATCCTAAATAAATCCCAAACAGATAATCTTTATAAAAATTTCATACTACCACAGTTAATAGCAGTGAAGTAAAACCCTTTCATTAAATATAATATAACCCTTTATTACTTTTCTCTACGACTATAATATAATGTATTCGTTACATATACCTTTTTAGTTGAAGAATGATAAGATATTCTCCATTGCCGTTGGATTCTGTTCTCTAGTTCAGTGGGATTATGTATCAGAATCCAACGATAAATTGCGGAACCGAAAGCTAGTGGGCGTGGCATGTTAGCGCTTGGGATCTCCCATTTGTTTTTGAAGTAACTGTCAAAAACAGTTTTAAATTTTCGTATTCGTAAAAACAGTAAGAACTAGGTATGAATAATTCAGACAGCGAAAACGCTGAAATGTGTTCGCCACCAGAAATATCGGAAACCGCGAAAACGACGTGTACTAATTTACTGCCGAAGAAATCGCAGAAACAGTACACAATGGTGTACATGGCGTGCTAGTGAACCGATATACGTCCATCTAAAGCAAAATTTTTATTATACTGATTCGGACCAAAAATTGTAACTTCCTATGAAATAGTCGTAGAGAAAGTATAGTCTCCTACTCGTCTAGAATAGCTATTATTCACTCGGATTTTCATCCTTGTGAATAATAGCTGTCATTCTACACTCCTGAAAGAATATACTATTCTCAATGTGCCTTTACACTGTAGCAAGCATTTTTCGTGTTCTTCCACTTCCTGCTATAGTTATTATTACGACAAAAAAATAAACAGTTTCCGATTGTGATAGATATTTTCGTTTACAATGATTATCCCACAACGTTTATTCTGTTTTCGTTTGGTATTTTATGTCTGTAACTGATTTATTTTGCAAGGTTTTCTTTTACTGGCCACAAATAGACATAATTTTTTTATTTATAAACATAGGGAATATTCCAAAATATTTCCCTTAGAAAATATAGCAGAAATTAAAACACCACTAGCCGAACCTGTGGGTTATACCCATCCTTTGTTTATAATGTCAAATTACGACAGTGACACACTGATGCCAATGCCTTAGTTATTTGATAATGGAAAAAGTAAAGGAATATTTCGTTCTCAAGATATTAATATTCAACTTCTTATGTTTGATTCCTCTTACATGTGTGTGTATAGAAATGTACAAAGCTTATTTGGAAACTAAGGGCATTATAAATATTCCCGCCAAATGAGGGGCGCAGTCAACGTGGCGCATGGTGAGTATGTTTTAGTAGCTGATGGGTTAGCCACACGTCACTTGACCATGGTTCTGTCATCGTATTCAGTTGTATAACGAAGCGTCAATTTGCCGTCAAATATGCGAGGTTTATAGTCCAGACATCAAGAATGAAGAAGAGGTCAGACACTGCCTTAGAAATTTCAGAGATAACCGAACAAACGTGCAGGATGAAGAACGAAGTCCTTCTGCTGTGAATGATTTTGTGGAAAAACTGAACAAGAAAATTGAAGATCGGTGTTTTAACGATTTCGTAAATAGCCGCAAATTTTCCTCACATACAGTGTGAAATTGTCACGAACAGGCTACAGTAACACACCCTTTGTGTGAGATGGGTGCCAACAATGTTGACAGAAGTTTATATATATTAAAAAAAAAAAGAAGCAGCGAATGGCTGCTTCACCGACCTTCCTACACCGTTACGAAACTGACAGCGGCGAGTACCCCAATCACATTGTGACTGGCGACGATACTAAAATTATGTACACAAAACGTTGTTACCAAGCAACAACCAATGCAGTGGAAGCTCGAGAGTTCCCCCAAAGTCAAATACTTTCAAGCAAACGTTCGACAACCAAAATATTGTGGCTATTTTTTGGGACCCGACACCCTTATTGGTGGTTGATTAATTGATTTCATGGAACGTGGTAAGACAATGAATGCAGATGCGTATGGTGAGACCTTTAGAACGCTGAGAAAAGAAATTTAGAATAAAAGGTGAGGATTGCTGACCTCTGGAGTCGTGCTTTCGCACTATGATACTTATTGAGCAATAAACCTTTCCCATTTCAATTATAAGTTTACGTCAGACTGGGTCCACTCAAGATCAGCTGACCGAGAACAATCAATTATTGGCGCAGACCCATTGTGGGAGCAGAACGATTGCGCATCTACTGCCATATCACTTGAATATTATATCCTTTCCTGTCATTCAAATACATGGGATAGGTCTATTCAGTTGGGAAATTTTAACCATCCTGCCTTCGACCCTAGTAACTATCACAGCTTCGCCATCTTAAGAATTCTTCAAGAAGAACGACGGTACGAAATTGGTTTTCGTCACAGGCAGCGACCTTCTATGATGAAGGTATACAAAAACTTGTACCAGAGAATGATAAGAATTTACATTCGAATGGTGGCTATGTATTAAATTCAACTTAATTTTTTTGAGCTTAATTTCCGAATAACCCTCGTATTTCTCAAGAATCCCCTAAGAGCCACAAAAAATTAATTTCTCACAGTGAGACATTGATGTTATGCTGTTGGTTGTTGCATAATCAAACAAAAAAAAAAAGAAGCTTTTGTTGTTGAAGTAAATCAATTTTTTCATGAATCGTCATGTATAGTTTTAGCGGAACTCCCATGTAGTGAACCCCATTTAATGATTTTTTCTAGATAATGATGTTCTTGCGAGCATTTTTACCTTCCGACTCATCTACATTTAAACATACCTCTAAATAATTATGTAAAGCCTCTACAATGTGACGATGTTCTTTCAAACTTTTACCGTAATAGTCAGGTATAAAGATAGAATTTTGAGCGGATTACTATCTCGTATTTGTGTTTTCCCAGCAACTTTTATGTTCTTCGTCAAGTATAAAGATAATACAGCTAATGGGCACGATGCTACTAATACAATTAGGATAATCGTTGGTTTTCACATCCCTTAAATGTGCAGTTCATCTACCATTGTACATGCGTTTGTTAGTGGCTATGTTAGTGTTGAACTAAGCAATTTCAAAAAAATGACAATAAACAAAAATGTTTGAGTATTGGCGACAAGTTAACGGTGTTGGAAGACATCGATAAGGGCGTTAAATAAAAATGTCGTAGTAAAATTTGGTATTACTGCGAAAACTGTATCGGTCCTCGGTAAAAAAAAAAAAAA
>JABXWE010105521.1:0-91334 GCA_014611495.1 Limonius californicus | reverse complement strand
GTTATATTATAATGCTTAAGTAATAGTGTGTAAAAATCCAAATAGATTAGAATTTTTCCGGAGATTAATCCTTATTTTACTGGACTAAAATATTTCTCTTTACAGTAGACTGAAATAGCGCCACTTCTTTGTTTTTTTTTTGTATTACTAACTCAGAAAAACAAGAAATGTTGAAAATTGTTTTGTCAACGCTGGGAGGTTGCTAAGGCTGATTGACATATGACACCTACCCCGCGACAGCTTGTATGCGGTTAAAGAATTTTACAAAAACTATGATGTTGTAGAGGCTTCGCGTAGAGATTTTCGAATTTATTTCATTTTGGGAAGTCACGATCGTGTTCCCTCGCCACAAGCAATTAGCACATATGGTAATGGAATTTTAAGAAAACAAATTCGGTTCTAATAAACCAAAATTGCAGATTGTGTGCTAAACGCTCGTACGCCAGACAATTTCGAGAC
Organism: Limonius californicus; assembly: GCA_014611495.1. Classification (NCBI taxonomy): domain Eukaryota; kingdom Metazoa; phylum Arthropoda; class Insecta; order Coleoptera; family Elateridae; genus Limonius; species Limonius californicus. Next base: position 90,875 of record JABXWE010105521.1, on the reverse strand, counting down.
TGTCCGAGCTACTGTCATAACAACCCCATGACGTTCACTTCTACGTCTTGACATTTATTTTCAGTTGCACCGTTTGAATGTTCACAAAATACTGGATCTGTCAATAAACAAATTTTTTTCTAGTGGGCCAAATGGTATCCTGCTAAGTTGTACCAGCAACAAAGTTACCGTGTGGTGCGCTATGTCATGGTGTGGCGGCTTAGGGTCTTACTTTTTGGAGAACGATAATGGCCTTATAACCACTGTAACGTCTCTGCGCTAGGTTTCAATGCTGAAAACCTTTGTTGCCCACGAACTGCAAAATTTCCCACTAATGACTGAAAAGACCTGGTTTCAACATGACGGAGCAACGTAACACACAGCATGAACAGCTGTAGCAACTGTACAACAATTGTTTGACGTTGTGTTGACAGTGTGCGATTTCTTTTTGTAGGATCACCGGAAAACCTATGTGTACCATAATCAACTTGCTACGACAGAAAAACTGAAAACCAAGACGTGAGAGAAAATAGCTAATATTCCTGTTGAAATGTTTCTTCGAGTCATACAAAATGTCCATACAAGCTACTAAAAATCTGTAGATAGATGGTGGTTACTGCTTGTTGTCATCTTCAAGGAGTAAATATTAGTTCGCCAATGTACCATTAATAGGCACGAATAAATGTATTAAAAACCTTTCCTTTTTTCCTTAAATCTTAGTTCTTGAGACACCCTGTATATAAAAGTTATAGACCAATAGCGAATTTCCTATTAGGTTAAGTAGGCTGAAGCCTACGGTGACAAATTTTTGACGGCGGCAAATTTTCGACAGTGGGAAATTTACAAAGGTGCGTCGAAGTGGCAAATTTTTTTGGCCGATTGAATTTATAATTTCACAGAAATGTGTCTTACCTACCGACATGAGGCACGAATTCGCTGTCCGCCACGCTGCCTATTTGCGGTTTTCCAAGAAACTTATTGCACTCGGGCCATATTTAATTCATTTTACACCCCAACTATGAATTTTGCCTATCTGAGGTAGATCCAATCACAGTAGTGATCTTCTATTTTAACTATCTGTCCCTTTCTACTTTATATCACTCTTCTGTACTACTTTGCTCACTTCCTCGGTGTTCAGTTTAACAATGTCTAAATATTTTCAGAATATGCCAGTTATGAGCCATAGAAATATTAAACAATAACAAATATCAGCAAATTTCGGAGGACACTGTAATAAGCCGACAACAATTATTTTTAAACCATTAATTTCTTCAAATACTTTTAATAGTCCGAAAATGTGTAGAAATGTTTTATTTCATGTCCCATTTACAACAATTATGTTTTAAAAACTTCATAGTGAGTTACTATAAATAACCTCCCGCGTTTCGAGTTTACTATTTCCTAAAAGACGTAGAAATCTTCTCTCCTAAGCCAGTGCTTTCGAAGTACCGTAGTCATGGAGAACCTACAGCCTAATGGGGCCTTCAAACCACTGGAAATACTAACACTTCTACAGTAAACAAGGCTGAATACATAGATAGTTTGCAATTTCGGGGAAAGACGGCTTAAAAATCCGATGTACTGGGACTTGAACACCTGAACTTTAGCATAAAGGTGTAACGTGCTGACCTCTAACCCAGCAGCATCTTAGCAGTCTATTAAAAAAACATAAATTTGTAATACTGTTATTTCTGCATCATATTCAGCACGATTTTGATAAAACCGTACCCTCATGGTCAATTTATCATTTTAAATGCCTTTTCAACTGCCTAAAAAGTAAACATTTATATATTCCACAAAAACAGACATAGGAATACAAATAAAATAGAGAGGATGTTCCGTTCATCGAGAAAATCAAGAGAGCAATTGTAAAACTACAGAAGAATAATCACACAAATTATTAAACCAACATACAGTAGGGTGTAGCCCATGGGTTCAACTACTTTTAATTAATGTTATAATTAAAAATACCTCTAAGTTACTGTATATTTGATCTCAATGCTAAATTAAAGTAACTTTATTGTAAATATTGCTGTTTCTGATTGAGCCTTCCAAAGTAATTATACTTGTATAAAGTTTTAAATGTATACCTTGAACCTCAGTACTTTCAATTTTAAATTAGAATGATTGCATTTGCCATTGTAATAGCTTTAATATAAATTTTAATTTAACTCAGGTTCAAACAACCCAATATACTTTTTGATCGAACCACCATCTGTACAGATAATAACTATGTATATTAACATCTTTATTTCAATATACGAACGTTTATGAAAGAATCACAGACGTTGTAGAAGAATTTCCTTCTATAATTTTAAATACTTTGTTTTTCAACGCCAAAAAAATTACCGAATAAAATTACAGACTTATATTTTTAAAGCATTAATCACTGATTTCATTATCTTTACGTTCCATGAGCTAACGGCCTTCATATTTCATTTAGTCGGACATTTAATTACATATTTAACCACTTTTCACACATAAATAATTATATATACCTAGCAAGAGATTGTGGCTATCATTACAGATTAATGTGGCAAATCAACGCAGCTAAATCAAATGGAAAATGTACACACCTTTTATAGTATTTATATAATATGTCCGTAGGTAGTTAGTTATTTTGAAATAATTTCCTTCGGCAATTCATTTTATTTTATTTTTCAGCTAATAAGTAAGGAAACCAAATTGCTGGACAAAAAAAAATTCAATTTTAATTACAGCTTTTGCAGAACTGCATGCAACTTTTGTCAACTTTATTATTGTTCCAAGTCCATTTCAAATGACGCATATTTCTACGAATTTGAATGTCTGAACAGTTTTAAATGCAATTGCCAGAATTAAACTAGTGATGTACAATATTGTATTGTATTGAAACGCACTCCGCAACTACTTCTATTACCGAAACAATCTCCGAGGTTTACATGGTTTACATGGTAATACTCATATTAACTTGATATTTATATTAACATCGTTGAATTTTTGCGTGTTTGAGAAATACCAAAAAGCCAAATGTATTTAAGTTACTCATGTCACACCTTATTTTGATGTAAACCAAATTACGACAGTTTGTTATACAATTAACATTAAAAATTTAAATTAAATAACGTCAGCTCACACTAACAGTGTTAACCATATGATCCCATTTTAGTACTACTTTCATCAGTAAACTTTTATTTATATTAGTAGATATTTATTTGCAATCTGCTACATTAGCAATAAGCAAATCAGATAACTATACCAGAAAATACATTGCAGTGGAAATTACAGGGGAGGTAACGCCCTTTGACGTTCCTCAAGATGAACTTACTTACACAACAGATTTATAACTAATAGTAGGGATGTTAGAACTGTCTAAAACCGATTAGGAAGATCTGACGGTTTGAATAGCTTAAGTCTGCGCACTTGTTCACTTACATCAGTCAGTTCTGACATTAGTGGGTTAGGATGAGTTTCTAATAGCAGGAGGTATTTTTCACTAAACTTAGTAATTTCTTCTTTCACTGTCTTCATTTTCAGATCTTTCCGTATTTCTCTGTTGGGTACATAACTAGTAGGTGGCATTGCTGATTATGCGTAGAGTTTTCGATTGGAAGCGTTCCTGAATTTCAATATTGGAGTGTAAGGCAGTACCCCACAACTGAATGCCGTAGCTCCAGATTGGTTTCAATACACTTTTTTAAACTAATAATTTGTTCATCAGAGAGAGTTTTGAGTTGCGGCCTAATATCCAGTAGTAGCTCTTGACTTTAAGATTAAGGTGTTTTCTCTTGGTCCAAATGTGCGTTCTCTCTCAAGATGCATACCAAGATATTTCACACAGTCTGTACGGCGTAGAACTCGGCCATCCATGATCACATCAGGGACGATGCCCCTACGTTTGGTGAAAGTGATTTGTAATGAATTTTGAGTATTGATTTTGAATCACCATTTTTGGAACCAGTCGGTTACTGCATCTAGATTTTGCTGTAGATTACTTGCGGCTGTGAGAGGGTCAGTATGAGTCGAGAGAAGACCTTATGGAAGGTCTGACTGATGTCTAGAAAGACGGCCGCACAGTAGTTTTTGTTTTCGAATGCATAGTTAATGTGTTCTACTATCCTATGTACTTGTTGTATGGTAGAACGGTGATTCCTGAAGCCAAACTGGTGATCAGGTATTAGGTTTTTATCTTCAACAATAGAGGTAAGCCTAGTCAGGAGTAATCCTTCAAACAGTTTCGAGAACAGCGGTAGCAGGCTAATAGGTCTGTATGATGTGGGCTCGTTGATAAGCTTTCCGGGCTTAGGGATAAGTATAATTTACGCAATTTTTCATTGTATTGGGGAATATCCTGTACGTAAAATGCTGTTGAAAATAAGCGTGACTATACAAATAGCTTTAGGAGGCAGTTCCTTCAATATACGTCCGGTGATTAATTCGTATCCAGGGGATTTTTTGCAGTTGGTCTTTCTATCAATCATTGTTTGAACTTCAGCCGTAGTGAAAGGTTTGATGGGAAATGTAAGTTGATATGGGGCCTGAAGGAAGTTGTCCACTTCTGCATCTGTGTGTCGGTCATTACTCATTAGTAGGTAGAGGTTGACACACTTCTTGAAGGTGGGCAGCAAAATTATCTGCTTTATTTTTGTCAGTACAGGCCCATGCTCCGTCTGAGTTACGAATTGGAGGTGTATGATATTTAGGTCTATTAAGTCTGCCTGTGGTCTTCCAAAGGGAGTAATCAGTATCATCTGTTGCAGTTAATCCTTCTAGGTATTCATTGAGGTATTCGTTTTTTGCTTGCTTTATAGGTTCTTTGAAATTTTGAGCTGTTGTGTTGAATCTTCGTTTTTCCTCTGGAGATCTACTATGTTGCCAAATCCTTCGGAGGCGCCATTTATCGGCAATCTGTTTTTTAATATAGATCGAGCAATTTTAATGTGTGGTATGAGGTGATAATTGCGGCCTGGCTCTTGTGGCGGCCAAATGGATTGCTTGGGTTAGTGTTTCTACCGCTTCTTCAATGTCTTCTTCTGTTTTCAGTGGGATTAGTTGTTACGTTTGCCTGTAGTACGTCTCTGAAGTGGTTCCAATCTGTTTTTTATTTGTTAAGGTTGGGGATCTAGTCTTACTTATTAGTGTTGTACTAATTTGCGCTATTATAGGGCTATGGTCCGAGGATACGTCGAGGCACGACGATATTTCTAGATAATCTTGAGGTATTGACCACAAAAAGGTCAAGCAGGTCGGGGATCTTTGTTAAATCGGTCGGCCAGCAAGTGGGTTGATATGTGGAAAGATGGCTCAGTTGATTATTTTGCATAATAGATAGTAGCATTCTTCCTCTTATGTTGGGAATGCGCGACCCCAGAGGGGGTGTCAGTAAACTAATATTGACAATTTAATAGGCCATTCTAGAACTTATCATTATATCAATAACTTGGCAGAAAGAACGCCATAACAAAAATATTACATTTTTCTAATCTAACAAATCCACAGGCAGACAGCTGATGAAAAATGTGCTAATATTTCTTCAATAAATGCTACCAAACAAAGCACGGAGTGTTCGAATTTAACTACTTTGCATTAATATCCTAAAACCCAAAAGCCGTACATTTTAAGAACATAAACAATTACTTATTTAATTATTTGTAATGTTATTTTGAGAAGAAAATAACAAAAACAATTGGAAAGATAAGTTATATAAAAAAAGTGTCTACTTATTTTTAATTGTTTTTAACATGTAACCTTGAATTTAAGCAAGTGTCTAATAAAAACTAGTAAATAGTTTAAAAATTAGGGCAATTTAAAATTCACAGAAACTTGGTTACCAAACATTATTTTAGAATATTAATATTAAATTATATTAAGTTTAAAGTTTGGGTGTTTCTGTTAATAGTTTCTGAAGAGGACAACTAATAAATTTAGCATCTAAGCATTATTAAAGCTTCTGCCATCGCTCTTTCTAAATCATCTTGTGGAATAATTAGATGGCATTCGTTGATACTACATTGTCGTAAATCTTGTAATTAATCGGGTTGGGTTGCATAAATCTTACTCTTTAAATGACCCCACAGAACAAAATCTAGCGGAGATAAAACTGTAGCCTTTGCTGGACATTCAAGAACGCCTCTTCTTCAAATCGATTGACACGGAAACGTTCGATTCAAATACTGTTCAACAAACAGTACATAATGCGGAGGAGCTCCATCCTGTTGGAATGTCAAATAGTCTTCGAAGTAATGACACCATTCTCTATAATATCAGTTAACAGAATCAGTGTTGTCTTTTAACAATTCCAAGTACATCTGACCAGTCAAATTTCTAGTAAAGGAAAAGTTCCAACCAGACGATTACCAAAAATTCCAGCCAAAATGTATGATTTTTCGGGGTATTGAGTACTATGTGTTTCGTAAAATATCATCAGATTAGAATCTAACCAATACCGATTGATTGTACTATTTATGAAAAAATGCATTCGTCGGAAAAACAGAAGGTAAAAAGAAAATTGGGATAAAAATCGTCCGTTCGCCTATAGTCTCAGAAAACATCAAACGGCGGTCAAACTCGTATTCATTAAACTCGGGATGTTTCCAAATTCGTTGAATATTGGTTCGGTTAATACCCGATTCCATGGCCATTTGCCTTGTACTCAACGTACTATCGACAACAACGTGGCCCTGAACCTTGTTTTGCACCGCTTTATTTCTTACTGGATTTTCAGTATTTCGCGTTTTATTTAGCGACAGAGTCAGTCTCCCAAATTTTTGTAACGAACTTCAAGACATATGCATGTTCCTGGTTAAACAATTCGGCGCTTCTGACACATTCATGATTACCAAAGAAAAACACAATTATTTCAACTCTTTCTGAAATCGTATAAACCATTTTAAATACTCAAAGAAAACAACAACTAAAATACGGCGTGACGCTGACGTAATCAAACACATTCAATTGTTTATGCAAACGGATGGACCAATTCCGTATAATCATTTTTTACATGCTCCAGAACATTTACTACCATAAACATTTGAACTGCATTTCCATGGGAACTGATGCTCGGAATCCCAAAATAAGAAAACTATTGTAAAGCAAATTCATCGAGGTTTCAAATGGTATGTCTTTTGAAGATGTGTGAACAGAAATAGACGTATTACGTCCCCTTGCGCAAATTACTTTGACCTATTCGGGCGTTTTTGGAAGAATCTAGATATAGTGTCACAAAACCGGCCTGTTTTGTTTGCAGTTGACCATCCTATATGTATGGGATTACATAAACGTACAATTTTAAATATTGTATACCTATGCACGAAGAGTCTAAGGTTTATAGAATATCGAAAAAATATATGACTTCCACTTATATTTACTAATGCTTGTACAAAAATAAACAATTTAAAACCCACCATATCCGATTTGTTCAGCAACTCAATATAATATGAAAACAGGTAAATAATAAAACAGCTTTCACCAAAGGGTCCTAATCTGCTTATTGGCTTCCCTTCAACTTTCTTTACGAAGATTTAAATAAATTCGTTGAAAAGGAAATACGATTAAATCTGATCACCTGAACAATTTATGTTACATCAAGCGACACTTATCCGTTTCCTTTACAGAATGGAAGAAAATTTACTGCGACACCGTAAAAGTATATCGCATCTCCCATCCACGTCCTTTGTAAAAACTGTGCTGTGCTACTTGACGATGGTAACTCGCTCACAGTCGCGAACAGTAGAATGATTTGCAGTTGAAAACGTAAGTAACTTTTTATGTATAGCTACTTGAACATGTTTGTAATATTTAATTTCAATCAATCAAATATGTGAGCCCCGAATATTTAATTTAAATACAACGCCTAAAAATTATTTAATGTTTGCAATTTAAACATTAAAAAATAACGTGTTTTGGATGATGTCACGTTCCTTCTGTGCTTGTGTACAAGGTTATTACGGTAATTTCTAGGGGGTGTTGCATGACATTCATTTATGGTTACCTATCCTACAAATATCTCAGTCACCGATCTCAGTCTCTTTTTATGTATGTTCTTCCAAGATATTATTCTTAGATGTGGCTAGATTAAAATGGTAACAATTAATTGTAATACTATAATAAATAGAATTATAGTCACCTTGCCACATGAAGTAGATATATATCAATTTTACTAAATAGTACCATAAAAAATGGCCCGAACACTAACTAGTCTTCTGTCTCTCTGTCATGTGCAATTCTAAAACCTAAGCAAAATGACAAATAGAAATTACACTGTCAAAGTTCTATGATGTCACAAGTTGGGAAATTTAGCTATAGATTTTATCATTATTTTCTATTAGACTATATTAACTCTGTTGATACGATTTTTACAGATATTGTCGCGAAGTAGATTCATTCTGGTCATATACTTTAGCAGTTATTATTGTTATATTTTTACCTATCCTCTTTAGAAATATGTTCTCAATTTTTATTCTTAAAGGAAATCTTATAAATAATATAATATATAGTACGAACAAATTTGAAAACAGTGTTTCATTATAAATATATAAATGGTAATTGTGTTAACCAAAGGAATTTAAAATATCCATCTAAAGACGTTCCACTGGTACCACAGATTTCTAAAATTGTTTTTATACTTTTTGTTTAATTTAATTTACAGAAGTAATTACGTACAGCACAACGCATATCATATAATATATTATTATACAGCTGATCGCTGCCTTCCCACTCTCCTCCTCCATGTCTCTCTGTTAACTGTAACTTCTTGCAGATTTCTATCCATCATGACCTTCCTTACATGCTCATACCATGATATACGTAGGCGTTCCTTCTTCCCGAGCCATTTCAAGTTGGCCTCCTCAATTCTAGCTATTACTGCTTCCTTAGCAAACATCTTATTTCGAATTTCTTCATAGGAACCGCTTGACATCCTTCTTCCTTCAAATTCCACACTTCACATGGGTACCATAATCCATCTTACACTCAGAATGTGCAAGATCATGTTATCGTGATGCTCTAATCGCAAATTTGCCACGTCAGAGCAATGCTGGTTTTGTTCTAAAGGCAACCGCAATATGTTTATTTTAGATCTCCCCACACGACACCCACCTGTTTGAAACGATGAATTCAATGCTACCAGCGTACGGCGAAAATTTTAAATGTAAAATATTTTTAGCATCGTCTAAAACGTTTAAAAATTGTATATCATGGGCGGTAATTTACCATTTATTGACGCTTTTATGACATCCTTTAAGTGAATATCGCACATCAGCTTTAATGTACTGCTTAATATAAAATCAGTGGCATGTGAAACACATAGCTAACACAAATATGCTTAAGAACACGTGTCACTGAATATCAAATTAACGAATAACGACATATAAAAACCAAATCAGGGTCTGTATAACCTCAATTAACTGGTAGTCTGCGCATTCGGAAACATTAGTTAGTGCGGATTTCAAGAAGCGCACCGGTAGGGGGAGGTTTGTGGATAATAATATACAAGATTGGGCAAAAGTACGAAATAATGCAAATATCAATACTACTGCAACCGCATTTTCGACAAAAATTTTTTCATAAACTAAAGAAAAAGAAAAAGCTTGCCTCACAACTATTGCCAGATCCTCAAGTCATACCTTTCTATAGTCGCTATTTCCTGGTCAAGCATCAAGAAGAGTATATAGATTTACACCCTATAAAATCAGGAATTCCGTAGGATAGCGTTCTGGGGCCCGTACTATACCTAATATTTACGGTAAGCCGACTGGGCGCCAAGTTATACCTAGGCATAACGCAACACAAAATTTTACAATGAATTTGTACTAAATCCTCAGCAGGATATTATTATTTTGACAAACGCTAGAAAACTTCCTGCTTACAACAAGCAATTTTTAATTTCTAAGAATTTCGTAATGGTGCCTCATAGTACAGGCGGTTAGGTTAGGTTAGGTTAGGTTAGGTTTAGGAGCCTCGGTGGTCTAGCGCGGCAACGCGTTGCCACTCGAGGCCACAACGAATTGCAGTCGCTCCTCTGTGGTTTCAAATCCCAGCTGGGGCAACCGCATTTCGCTTAGTTAAGTTTAAGGTGCATGCTGCATGAATGGTTAGCATGTAAGGGACGCCCGGGCCCCCCTGAAGTAATGCGAAAGCGGTACCTGGGGGGGGGGACGGTAGTATGAATGAATGAGAGAGAAAAAAAAAGGTTAGGTCAGGTTACAAAATTTTATTCGGGCTGTTGGCCACACTATTCGCACAATTAACTTTAAGTTAAGAATATAAATTTGTTAATTTAATAAATAAATTTTGTCGAAATCACACAGTGCTAATTATTACATAAAAAGAGTTAGAGAAAAAGAAATACGGCATTTAAGCAAAATAATAGAAAAAGAGTCTGATTTATAGAATAAAGCGAAAAGAAGTTAAGTGTTTTGCAGAACAGCAACTTTCAAAATTTGGATTTTATTTCCCTGGATTTTTTCCTGTGGATTTATTTTAGTATTGTTTTTCTTAGGGTGTGGCTTTATTCCTTTTTTAATTTAAATATTAGTTTTGTGCTGGCGCCATGTTGGCATGGCGCCGAGTTGGTGGGCGCCCAGTTGGCTTGGCGCCCAGTTAGCTTGGCGCCGAGTCGGTCGGCGCCCAGTCGGCGGCGCCCAGTTGTACCAGACCCTAATATTTACGGCGGATCTCCCTACTACAAGACTTACGACAACGGCCATTTAAGCGCATGATACCGCAATACTTGTGTTGCATATCTACCCTGCTGGAGCATCTAGAAACCCATAAATCAACCTAACAAAACCCAAAATTGGTTCAGGAAGTGGCGGATAAAGGTAAACGAGGCCAAATTAATCCACATCATATTTACCTTGAGAAAAGAGACATGCCGCCAGTTACTCTAAACGTCTAAACGAACAACCAATTCCGTTTCTCTGGTGAGCTTATCTTCATCAGTGTAATATACTTTTATACTTATTGTCGGGGTTTTGTTTCCAACTGTACACTTAAGACTAATTTTTTTATGTCCCTTGTTATCGCTGCTTGCATTTCTTCTATTTACTGCTGTAGTAGAGAACATTTTATTGGCAAATTCATTCATGCGTTTCTTTTGTTGTTCAACGCATTATTCAGATAATTTCATTTTGGAGTTTGTTTCTTTTTATTCATATACCCGTCCCCCCCCCCCCCCCGAGGAATCGCTTTCGAATTACTTCAGGAGGGTGCAGGCGTCCCTTACACACTAAACATTCATACAACATGCACCCTAAACTTAACTAAGTGAAATACGGTCGCCTCAGCTGGGGTTCGAAAACGCAGCCGATCGGACCGCATTTTACTGTGACGTCGAGTGACAGCGCGTAGCCGCACTGCTCCACCGAGTTCCCTCCATATGAAGTTTTAATTTGAAATTTTACTTGCTTATTTGCCATTGCATAAGCTGGAGTCGTAGATCGTTAATATCATAATCTCCAACACCTAACACCAGTATGTAGGTTCTTGCTGCGTCTGCATCCCCGCTAACGTTGGCACTGTTTCATTTTATAGGAGCACGGTCAAACACGTCCATACTCTTCGAAACTCAAGCAACTACTTATAAAGATCAGTTGATGTAGGAAAATATTATATGTGGATTTAGGGCGACATAATATATAACTGTTTCTTATTTTCCACGTTAAACTCGTATTCCTTTCTTGACTTCTATATTAAAAGAACAAAAACCTTGTATATTTAATTTAAAAACGTCACAGCAGTATGATGTGAAGTAGAAACGCCCTTGACACAATAATTCTGCCTCTTCTAAAATCGGTATTCTTGGACTGTGTACGTCGACCTCTAAAAATAACTTTTAAAACAAATGGGTCACTAGAAATTAGGTTCTCATGTTTAACGGAAACTTCACTTCATAGTAATGACACTATGTTGACCAACTAGGTTAGGACGTACACTTTACTTAATGAACGAGCTTACAGTCTTTGTTGTGCAAATTTAATTTTCTTTATGGTGATGGCGCTAATGCTTCTATGTATGCTGCTTTGTGCTTAGATTGTTATTGTTTATGTTTTCAGAAATCCAATTAACTAAAATTTAATTATTATGAAAACATATGGTAAAATTTAGAGGTTTTCATTTCCCGGTTGTATGTTTGCGGGACTACTACTAATATTCTGCATTTTGTTCCAGCGTAATAGCTATTATCATAGCCAAAAAGCGTTGTTCAGTATTAATCAGTAGGTGCTTTATGTCACCTTTCTATTCTTGTATGTTAGGTTGGTTTTCCGTTTCTTTATATTACAAGGAAAAATTCATTTTGTAGGTATCTTTCCACCCCAGTTATACTTTTTACCTCCCAGACTTCTGTAATTCAATTTTTATTACTGCTAAAATGTCTTAACTTACTCCGTTTTAGCTATTGTGCGTGCATTTGTAAACGACCAGAATAAAGAAATCGAAAAGAACTACGAGTATTTTCTAAGAAATTTTTATAAGGTATTTGTAAACAGAAGCCACAAGTTGGGTTTGTAAATTTTACAGTTTGAAATGTGGGATTTAATATCGCCATTGCCTTGGGAATATGTGCCAGGGTGGTGTGTGGGAAGTTTTACGATATAACAGTAATAATTAACTCAGTACTTCCCGAAAGGGTTTCAGAATCGGTTATGTGTACTCATCAATATGAATTCTCAGCAGCTTGACATTTTACAACCTCAAACATGTACGCCGTGCACTCGTAAAGTAAGCACACAAACAGTCAAGCCCCATTTCATCACACACCAGCACGGTATGAACAACAATCATCAATACTTTACTATGTGAGCATTGCAGCTTCCACATTTCATACAAATAGGGGTTGGCTACGCTCTGGCCCCCCTTCCCGTGGAGTCCAACGTCTAGTAGCTTTTGGCATCGCGACTGAATTGTTACTGATAGCTCTGGTTTCGATTGGGGTGAGCTTGACAGGACATTCTTTAACAGATATTGACTGATATACCTAACCCGTAACAGACATAGGAAAACTATGTAATTGTGATTACCAAACGACCTCCACCAGTCACTGTACCTGCACCACAAGGAAAAGAGTAAGAGACAGACAGACAGAATGTGGAGATCACTGGCAACCATAGTCTGTTAACGAGGTCGAAGTAAGGCTGAATGAAGACGCCGGAAAACCAACCCTTCAAGCACTAAGCAGCTTAAAACTGAATCCTGGCCAGTACGTAAACACCCAGGACTCTTGCGAATTACGCAGACTCCTAAGCGCAATACCACACGCCTCAATCATAGTAACACAGTATTTACAATTACTGACAGTACTACATCATCTAAAGCAAGAAGATTATCCACAGCTTCATACAACAACTACTGCAGCACATCCAAAAACACATCTGCACCACCTTACAGGTAGCAACAACATAGGAAACCACTACGGCATTGCATCAACAATTTAATCAACGAACATATTGTTGTTCACTTATCCCCATCACGTTAACTTTGCACCCGTCTAAGAACCCACACTTTGACTTACTGACTACTCTAGTTTTTCCTCAATCCTACTTAGAAACAGTGCTCTGCAAGGAGTTTCAGCTGTTGGATTTGTTTTAGTTGATATGTAACATATACAGACCACGAACATTTATTATGCAGCATCTTAGAACGAAGGAACGTATTACAATCTTCCAAATCTTTTACACAATTTGCGTGCTGTTGTAAATACGATTTGAAAGAAAACAGCATTTCCTGATGTCCCTGTCACTGATGAATCTGGGCCGTAATTGTGGGAAAATGTAATTAAAAATTTCAACAAAACGGTGGTCATATGCAGGAACAACCAAGGGGACTTTTAGCAGATGTTTAATTTCGACCATAATTCCCATGTCTCTACGTGTAAATGAATAAAACAAAACTCTAAATACAAAATGGAGCATCTTATGAATGGAAAATATCAACCTAGAACGGAAATGATAATCAATTGTAAATAATATACACTGCGGCTGCCTCAGTCAATAGTACTAAAATTATTATTTATTTAATTAGCACCTTTACATACAATTTAAAATACTTTCCTAAAACTTTCCATCATGCTTTAAAAAGTTGTTTTTCTTCGTCGTTTTCACTGCGCTGTAGATTAATAACAACACGTTTATAAAAGTCTTTTCACGAAATACTTTTTATTTTTCGTATCATAAAATAAGATTGATTTAGTCCTTGGTTACATAAGGAGTCTAGAATTCAAATCAAATAGTAAATCCAATTTTAATTTTTACATGTCTTAATCCTGGTGTCTATGCTAATTATTTCAGCGCAATGTTAAGCTGGAAAGACTTGAGCAAACTTCTATGCCCTTTAAAACAATAAATTATTATTTTAAGCGGCTCGTAGTAATTAAAATTTCAAATTAAAAACAATTCGATTTAAATTATTGAATATTTGTATTTTCCTTTGTACATATATCTGATTTATTAATCACTAGATTCGAACTTATATTTTATATGAACAATACATTGATATATACTTAACTTATACTGACTTTTAGTCACTAAAGTCGCATTTCGAATATCGAAAAACTTACTTCTCACAATTTGTAGAGGTCTCCACTATAATTATAACTCATTTTCAATTTTAACCGTTGCTATGCTTATGAAAACACATCATTCAGTACTAAACGTAATATTCTTGCACCTCCGCTTACGACAGAAATGACCACACTCTGTATATGTTGATAATCGCCAGATAATTCCCTGTTGAAAGCTATACTTCTGTAGTGTTTCTGTGTGCTGGCAGTATAATAATCAGTCCATAAGCAGATCATCAACTTTTCAGAAATTGTTATATTTTATCATTTTTTTCAGAACTAGAAATGACTCGCCGTTTACAGTTGTACTTTTTTTGCATTCATTAATACAACTGTCCGTCCTCCTTTGGAACCGCTTTCACATTACTTCAGGGGGTGCGGGCGTCTCTTACACACTAAACATTCATGCTACATGCACCCTAAACTTAACTAAGTGAAATACGTTTCTCCTCAGCCGGAGTTAAACCACGCGGCTGATCGAACCGCATTTCACTGTGACCTCGACTGACAGCGCGTGCTCGCACTATCCCATCGAGGTCTCTTTAAAATTGTATGCAAGCTTAACATATTTAACACCTATTTTCTAAATTCTACCGTGTAAAGCCTATTAAAACCCATACAATTTATGGTGATTAGATGAATGATTTCTCAATCAGTACGTACAGTATTTGGAGAGCCCTGAAAATTATGCTTTTGAGCTTGAATAACAATTTTCCATAAAACCAGAGCTCAACATTTCGGGATTAAAGTAATTCTATCGAGTTTACAGTATGTAACTCAAATGAATCCATTTTTTAATGAGTTTCCAGTAAACCCAAAAATTATTGCATTTTCACTTAGATCTTAAACTTCTTGATTTTAATCGTTTAGGTTAAAATTTACATATAATTATTTTTTTCAATATATAATCAGTCATTTATCATTAGATAAACCATTATTATTATTAATAATATGGAATGTTCTAGCTCAGTGTAGTTTTTCTACTACACAAAAAAACATATTTTTTTTAATACTCCACTCTATATACAATCTGTCCCTTCGGGGACAATAAGTATTTGTTGTAACATATTTATGACATGTAGGAGATGTCCCACCGGATATCTTCCATTTATTACAATAACCTAAGGTAATTTATGGCTAAGTGGAATTAATATAATTTAATCTAAACAATTATTTATTTGCTAATTAAACCTAGTTGGTCAATCAGTAGGTTTAAAGCGTTTCAATCGCCTTGGTTCGTCTGGTTCATCCATTAGTCTTTTTGCAAGTTTGTTAGGGTGCATTTTCAGTATTTCAGCGTATTTAGCACTGTACCTTTGTATTTCATCTTTCACTGAGGGCACACATAAATCTCTTTGTATCGTAATGTTTGGCACGTACCAGGCCGCACTCACTGTTATGCGAAGCACTTTGCTTCGAAACCGTGGTAAAATTTCTAAATTTTAATTGCTCGCTGTTCCCCAAAGTTGAATTCCACATGTTGAAATTGGCTTTATGGCGGCTTTGTAGATCAATAATTTGTTTTTCAACGATAGTTGTGATTTCCTGCCTATCATCCAGTATAACTTTCTTAGTTTCAGACCAAGTTGCTTCCTCTTAGTGAATATATGTTTTTGCCAGCTTAATCTTCGGTCCAGGTGTGCTATCAGCAACTTGAAACTGTTGCCCATTAAGTGTTACTGGTGGGCAGTTGTCTTTTTTCATAGTAAATGCACGGACATGTACGGATTTGCTTTCGTTAGCTTGAATCCTCCATATCTTGAGCCATTGTTGAATCTTGTCCAAGTGTACATGCAGCTTCCTCGATGCCATTACAGGGTTAGGATGTGACGCTAAGATTGCTGTGTCATCTGCAAAGGTTGCAACTGTAGTTACCATTGTTGTTGGCAGGTCAGCTGTGTATACAGCTATAATACAGGTCCTAACACACTTCCTTGTGGGACTCCCGATAAAATGGGCTGCAGTTGCGTATATTCATTCTGGTGTTTGACCAGGAAATATCCTTCGCTCAAGTAAGATTTGAGCAATTCGTATATGTGATGTGGCAGATGTTTCTTTAACTTGAAACACAGACCTGTATGCCAGACCTTGTCGAAGGCTAGAGTTATATCGAAAAAGGCAGCAGAACAATATCTGTTCCCTTCTACATCTCTATTTATCTAGTTTACGATCCTGTGGATTTGTTCATTGGTTCGATGGCGGTTTCTAAATCATATCAGTGCTTTGGAATTAATTTTTTCTTATCCAAAATTGGTGTTATTCGTTTAAGGAATATTTTTTCAAAAACCTTTGACAGGACTGGCAATAAGCTAATCGATCTATACGAAGAGACTTCTTCTGCTGGTTTTTCTGGTTTAGGGAGCTTCATGATCTGCGTAATCTGATAGCTTCAAGTGCTTTTATTGGTAATTCTTGTAGAATCCTCCCTGTAATTAGGGCGAAAGCTTTGGCTTTCCTCGGACTATTTTCATAATTAATTACTTGTTGTACTTGAAGTCTAATCTTTTCGATTGGTAAGTCCATTTGGTGTGGTGCTTCAAGGTAGTCCTTTATTTATTTTTCTTTCTGTGGAGATGATTTGCTTTGAAAAGGTTTGAAAACGCTTAATAAGTGTTCGGCAAATGCAGCAGATTCCTATTTTCTTTTTATTATTCCTGGTTAGTAGCTAATAAACCTACAAAATGTAATTCCAACAGTTCAAACATTTTTCGGCACCGACTTTAACACTAATCTATGAAGCAACAATGCACTTAAACCTAAAAAGATGTATTTTTCATCCCTAACACCCTGTCTACGTACCAATATACCAATATCTTGTACTTACAAATATAGCATAAACAGCCAGCACTTTATTTCTGTAAGCGTTCATCATACGCGATACGAGCTTGCGGGAAATACAACACAAACTTGTAGAAGGCATTTTAGAATCAGGGTGTATACGACACTTTTAAATAACAAAAGGCGTTGCGTCTTATATGAGGCTGAAGAATGTAAAGCATTTTTAGGTTTTATCTATCATGAGACTAAGCGACAGGGTAATACGT
The DNA here is from genome assembly GCA_014611495.1 of Limonius californicus. Taxonomy (NCBI): domain Eukaryota; kingdom Metazoa; phylum Arthropoda; class Insecta; order Coleoptera; family Elateridae; genus Limonius; species Limonius californicus. The sequence continues at coordinate 73,316 of JABXWE010105521.1, read as the reverse complement.
ATAGTGCTGTATAAAACCGAGCTCTGCCAAATTGACAATTTAAACGAGAAAATGATTGCTGCCTGTCTATGCTGGCAGCGAAAGAAATTCCAATGTTAAGACTATTTTTTAAGATACTCGGCGCGAAAGTTTTGCACAGGTAAATGATAGGGGTGTTATTAAACCTTGAACGTCGAAAGGTCAATATTGACGTTTTCTGGTTATAAAGTTTACGACCAGAGTTTCTCAGTGCAAACGTGGTAAATGTTCAAATATAGAGGTGTTGAGTTGTTTATGGAATCATTATTCGTAGTGCTCACAAATATGTTCAATTTTTTCCTTCATTTTCATATCTAAGGCTTTCTTAGTAATAGACTTTTTGCTTCGTACAATAAATATATAGATTTATTGAGAGTTGCTTCTACGTCTTTAGGGTTTCGAAAGACTGAAATTCCTTGCAACGAAGCCCACATATTTAGGTAAAGAATACTAAAGCTTGCGATTACAGTTCTGTCTAAGCTGGTAGGGCGCATCCCTTGCATGGGTAGTTTCAGAAACTTTACCTCGTTGTTAGACTGTTGAGGATAAAGTTTCTCGTTAATTTTCGAGGGGATTTCATCTACACATAGAAGTAAACGTACTACTTTACAATTTTCTACAAATATAATTTGAAATCTTCCACTGCGGGATCAAAACAAATTATCGTTCACGTTGCTCTGTTTGGATATTCAGACTTAAGTCGCAAACTTTCAGAAGTTGTATTATTGAAAGTTAGAAAATATTTAACAAGTTTGTATACTTGTATATTCTTGAGTTATAATGGTGATGAGGCTAAAATCCATTATTTATTTTTATCATAAATAATTCAGATTTAAACAGGATGACCTAAAAACTTGTGGAATAGACTATTTGCAGTAAATAATATTTTATTCATGAACTAAGGGCGTTTTGCTTCGGAGAGCAGAAAACATGATAGTACAAGTATTTTACAAACTTCACTTTTTGCAGCAAACAGGCAAGCAGTTTTGTAAAAGATACGCATTGATTTACTGCTAAAGCATTTTGCTAGTTGGTGAACATACAACTATAGATGTGTCCTGCAAAGGTATGTCGTAAATTTGGAATTTTCTCACTTACTTAAAATAAGTATTTAAATGGACTTATGGTCGAATCTTCTAATAATACAAGTTATTTTGTTTTTTCGGTAACATTACGCGGTAGTTGTTTATATATTGTGATGATTTTTGATTCATAAGTTCGGTTGAATTCATTTTATTAAGATACAAATACAGTTCGTTGACATCTTTGAATTCGGTTCCATTGTGGTCATTAACAAAGAGCAGATCAAGACGCAAATAACTTCTTGCTTGGTCTGAAACACTGCCAAGTTCGTATTTTGCATATACCAGTCACAAAGAGAAAGGATTATTAAAACTTCTAATTTAAATGTATTCTACGAGGATGATTTGACGGGACGTGAGACTCGAAATGAAAGACATGAATGAGAGCATTAATTTTTTTTTATTTTTCCACGTATTCACCTCGTACATCCACACACTTGGACCAGCGACGCTGAAGTGCCATTATGCCTGTTTTGTAGTGATCTTCTTCAAGGCTATCAAAATATTGGTCCGTTGCAGCAATTACTTCTTCGTCCGTCTTAAACTTCTTTCCGGCAAGGAAAAGTTTGAGCTTCGGGAATAGGTGAAAGTCACTCGGAGCAAGATCTGGCGAGTAAGGTGGGTGGGGGATAAACCTGGAAGCGAAGTTGATCCAATTTCTCACGAACAATGCGACTGGTATGGGAAGGGGCATTATCATGACAAAAGAGCACCTTTTTTCGAGCCATTCCGGGTCTTTTTCAGCAATTGCTGCTTTTAGTTGGTCCAAAAGTGCAGCATAATATGCTCCGTTGATGGTTTGGCCCTTTGTGACGACTTCGCCTTCTTTGGCGGAGGACTGCCATGATGTTTCCACTGTTGAGATTGGCGTTTTGATTCGGGAATGTAGTGATTAATCCAAGTTTCATCGACCGTAACAAAGCGGTGCAGAAAATCAACCTGATTCTTGTTAAACAGCTTCAAATTGCGGCTTGATGTTCGCATTCTTTCTCGTTTTTGATCACCATTCAATAAGCGCGGCACCCATCTTGCTGACAGCTTAGACATGCCCAATTCTACGTGCAAAATGTGATGTATGCGCTCAGTTAATACGCCTACGATCCTAGCTATCTCGTCAATTTTTATTCTTCGATCCTTCAAAACAATTTCATCCACTCGATCGACTGTTTCCGGGGTTGTTACCATTTTCGATGGTCCTGGTCGTTCATCATCTTCAATGCTCAAATCACCACGTTTAAATCGTGCAACCCAGCGACAAATCGTTGCTTTCGAAGGGGCATTGTCACCCAATGTTTGCTGCATATTGGCCAAAATTTCAGTCGTGTTTAGCTTCTTAAAAAGAAAATATTGAATCACACCACGAATAGCGTTTTTATCCATTTTAGGATTTTCCATTTAAGCGTCGTCCTGAAACCGTTGTAATTTCTTAACTGAACGCCACAGATCAAGCTCTGGATTTATTTATTTCGCATAAAAGTATGCAGCATTAATCGATGCACTTTGTAAACATGTGTATTTGACAGCCGTGAAACAGAAAGTGTGTTATAGGCAGCTTTCGGACATGTACAGTGCATTTCTGAAATCAGAACTTGGATAAACAGTGACGCCGTTAAGATATGAATTAATAATAAATAAATTTTGTTAGTTGCTAAGACAGTTATTAACAAAACAATGAAAAGAGAGCATCCTCTGAACTTTGGTGTGGGTGCACGCATTTTGTTGTGCTCCTGAAAATTAAAATATTATTTAGAAAAAATCCAGGAATCTGCGCAAGTTGCTATTAGCAATAGAATAGTCAGTAATTGTTTTCTGGTAACTGTAACGCTTGTACCTTTTGAAAATGATAAGGGTATAGCGGTTGTTCGCGAAGTACTCTCTATACAATAGATTTAGGAACATTTCTGTTTGCAGAAACTTCCTACACTAATATCTGCATTGTGAAATATATTGTATAAAATTTCTGCTTCAAAGCTTGGGTTTTGACGTTCATTACGACCCCAATCAGCCGTACGTGATTTGAATGATCCAGTTTCTCTAACGTTTTATAAAAATGTCCTCCTATCCGGCAAACGGATATTTGTTATAATAAATTGGTATCCCTTCAACCCCATCGTCGTTAGCTCTACCCAAAACAAGTATCAGCATATTTTACAAAGGTGTAGTCCTTTTTGATAGCAGGGGTTTATATTTAAGCGCACAGTGACCACAACACTTGGGTGATACTTCACAATGACAAAATACATACGCTTAATTGTTGATTCAAAAACTCATAACACCAGAAAGAGGCGGGTATTACCTCGCGTTGTAACTGAAAAACAAAATGTATTGTATCTTTAGAGTAAGGCATCAGAAACCATAAGCCGTATAAAGTTTTTGCTTATTCCTAGATTTCCAAATTTACGGGAACCCCATTTTTACAGGTTTGGGGCAACCTTTTTGGCATAATCTCTATATCGGATGAGTTACCTGCAAAATTTGAAAGGTATATATGCAGAATTTTTTCGTTGGTATACTCATGCCTTGAACATTTCTTTTCCATTCTTTTAGTCTCACTTCTAAGCATATATTGAAAAGTATCGAAGATAGCGAGCAGCTCTACCATACGACCTATCTATGGGCGTTGTGCTAACCTCTTCCCTTTATTTCTTTATTTACTTACCTATTATTATTATTATTCGCTAAACTTACTAAGCATATCTTCCTTCCTTCTCACTAACTACTATTGTCTCTTATTAGTTTTTGGGCGTCTTTTATGATATATTATTATCGTCTATCTGATTTCTTTTTCTGCAATATTCCTTTATTTATTTCATTTAGGCTTACCGTATCTAATTTGTTAATTGCATTCATACACTGCCATTTTTCTTCTGCTCTTTGTGGTATTAAATTGTTATGTCACCAAGAACACATTGCTGTTACGATCATCTAGTCATCATGTTCGTACATCATACGGTAGAGCTTCCTTTTATCATCCTTATATCATCATTGTGTCGCAATATTTTCCCTATTTCCTGGTTCAGCACTTCATGCTGCAATTCCTGTTCTACTGTTGATGATGTTATACTTGTTTCATATACCGCGTTCTAGACCAATCAACTGCTCTTGTTTTTTTCCACTTTACTTTGACGTTCCGCCCCATTTATTTAATAGTTCTTTTTCAGTTCCTTCATTTTTATGTTTTAATGTCTAACAATATTAGCTACTTCCATATTGATTTATATCACACTTTGTTTAAATTATTACCTTAGTGTAATATTCATTATATGTTCATATTACAACATACCCTGGTATTTAAATGGATAGCAACCTCTGCGCTGATTCTGCTACGAAATACTGTTTTTGAAAATTTATATTTACAATTAGGTACAAGGAGATCAATTAAGTGTATTGCTTATGTACATTTTACTAGTTTAGTTTGCATACTTGCAAATCATCTAATAAAGCAAACGCCTCATATATCACTAAGGCAGTTAGTAACTTAGTTAATTTAATTTCAGCAATTAAAACTTTTCTTTCCCTACCCTAATTTAAGGTCAGTATGGGATACACGTAGACGTTCTCCCAATGCCATTAACTGGATGTATTTAGTTTCTAATCTAAGTATTAGATAGGGATTAATTCTAAAACCAGTAAAGTTAGTGCCGTTACTGTACACATCTGCATTTAAAAATAAAAACCCCAGTAATATATCTGAACACGTTTCTTATGTTCTGATATTTGAAAATATGTTTTACTTGTGTGTGGTGGAAGAATGCTCGCTTTTGACGTCGCGTCGGGCGCATGTTCGATGCGCCAAGCAGTGTCTACACGTCTTGTCCTGTAACCCACCATGTACATTTTATCAATACAGCTTTGGCACATGTAGGGCCTTAAAGTCGACATTAAACTGTAGGCCACCTTCCTTCTATAATTGCGCGGAGGAGAAGCACGCGACAGAAAAGAGGCCTGTGCTCAGCAATGGAATGTGAAAGGCTGTTGACGAAATGAGAAGAAAAGCTCTGTAACCTAAATCATCACAGTTTCAGCAATAAGAAATCCCAATCAAACCCTTATCTATATACTTGGATAATAAATTATAGATTTTGTAATATTACTACTTTGATTGTATTAATAACCATATTTGTATTTATCCATTAAATATGTAAAAATTAATACTTGAGCATTTCTGGTTTTACCATAATAATGCATAAATCATTTGTCATTGCATCTTGAATAGACGTACTGTGATCAACACGTTTATAATTCAGTGTCTTAACCCATATCTTTTATATCAATTACTATTTATGGAATTTTGTTTAGAGAAATAGTAACATTTTCCATCAAATATTTAAGTTAATTGTAAAATCATTACGTGTATTGGAATGTAGTTTAGATACTCAGATACGGCCACGATATGGTAAGTTACTATTACCATTATTTCTACATCATTTCGTATAATTGCTCAACTCTTTAGTCTATATTAAGAAATACTATAGCCCATAAAATATGTTTACTACAAGTAAAGTACTTTATATATTCTAGAACTCTCCAAATGGCGTTAATTGATTTTGAACAAATTACTGCACAAAGACAAAGTTTTACGATCTAAGTTTAATTTCTAAGATCATTATCTGCTACAAAAGAATGTACTGAAGGGTGCACTTTGGGTTTTATATTATATCCTAAGGTGAGGAAATTACGTCGTCTTTATTGTGTCAGATGTTAAATTATCCTGTACTTCCTCAATTTCTGTATAATGCTTGCAATGCTCCATTCTCTACAATGTACCTCATTTCCTGTAATTTCCTTTATTTCCCATTAGTCAACGGTTTTTCGTGCCCTCTTCCCTCACATTTTTTCGACCTCTAATTTCCCATGCATAAATGTTTAGCCAAAAAGCTCAAATCAAATGTACATTAGTATATTGCATTCATTTTCGGAGCGCATTATTTTGTAAGTAACTCAAAATATGATAGAAAATATTGTAACAGTTAAAGTGAAAACCAGTAGAATTTATTTATTTTAAGATTATAGAAACTGTCTAACATATATTCAAAACAGACTTGATCAAATAGACCGAGAGTGAATTTTATTAACATAATCCTAACCAAAATAATTTACAATCAAAATCAATTGAATTTATACATACTGTGTTCAATTAAACCGCAGCAACATACAACATGATCATATCTACCGATAAAACAGAATCGATGGTGGTCTCAGACGAGCCGATAAGATGGGAGTTATAGCGAGCTGCAGGATTGAATAGAATAGGACACCAAAAATACTGTCGTTCCCTTTCCGTTTAATTACTTTTAAATTTAAATCAAATAATTTTAAATACACCTCTAGTATTCCGCCTATCCACGGGTTACCTACACAGAAGATGAAGTTCCCTAAATAGAAGATGAAGTTCCCTACGCAAAAGAAAGATGCAGATATACTCGTTTACCTATCTACAACCGGTCTAACAGCGAAAGCAGATTATTGTGCGATAAGGGATTTTACGAAGGTATATAATGGATAATAATGGATGATTCTTGCATACAGCCATGATTTCCAAATATATACACAAGCATGGTAAGACCCACAATCTCATTCGGGGCAGGAACTATACCAAACACAGCTTATACAAAACTAATGGTAGAGATGAGCGAAATTAGATTAATTAGAATAATAGTCAACGAAACAAGATGAGACAGAATCACCAACGAAAACATACAGCGGAGATGTAACTCCCATAAGCAAGTTAATAAGAAATGGAAGAATAGTATTGGATGAGCATGTATCAATGGTGAACAACCACAGACTGGTCAAAATGGCAAAACAGAAGACCGACTGGAAGGAGTAGAGGTAGATCGAGGAAAAAATGCCCATATGAAGAAGATGGTTTAAAAAGGGTATTTGCCTACGGAAAAGCTGATGAAGATGTATAAAATGGCATGCAAAAGTATTAGATCAAATTTCCAGATGTTGCCGTTGACTATAAATAATTCCAATAAGTCTAGAAGAGATGTGTAAGTAAAGCTGCTTCAGGAAGTATTACTGGAAAAAAAAAATAGAATGCAACTGTTTAGCTTTAAGTATCGTCGAGTCTCAATTATCTTATTTGATAGGGTAATATTATATCGGTATGGGATGTTTCGCCGCCGCCGATTCGCTGCCGCCGTTTCGCCGCCGCTGCTTCGCCACTAGCCGATTCGCCACTGGCCGATTCGCAACGGGCCCACTTCGCCGTCAAAGAAATTTTGTAAATTGAATATCTAGTATTCATCATTACTACTAAATTTTAATGTAGAAATTTAACGTATTAGTTTGTTCAAGTCAAAACTAAATTTACTATTATCAAACAACATTAATAACGTGAATTTCTTCTGACACTTCATGGTACACCTGGACCTGGATCGGACAGAATTCTAATTTTTGGTAAAGAAGATTTGCTACAACATTTATCCACGTCAAATACCTGATACGTAGATGGTACCTTCAAAATATCTCCTAAAATATTCAATCAAGTTTACATTATTATGGCGTGCACCCAATAGGCTACGCGTTGCTCCTGGTACGTAGATGGTACCTTCAAAATATCTCCTAAAATATTCAATCAAGTTTACATTATTATGGCGTGCACCCAATAGGCTACGCGTTGCTCCCGAACAAGCAAGCAGCTACTTACCGGCGAATGTCTTATATAGTCAAGGAAGTTAGGTGTAGATCATCCATCCATATGGAAATTCATTGATGGTTTAAGAAAAATTCAGAAGGGTCGCAATGTGTACATGGAACAACTAATAGCAACTTCCCCTTCAGAAATTGTTGAAATTTTGTTTAACTGACGAAAGAATTGTAAGAATTGTAAGGGATGTTAATAATAGAACAACTTTGGCATAGCTCACAATTATCAGTTTCATCAATAATGTATAAATTCTTATCTTGAAAATGTTTCATTATTCATTACTATTCTTTTACTCGGAGAAAGTTTCATAATCATGGGTGTATAGTTTATTCAAAAAATTCTGGCGGCGAACTGGCCCGGTGGCGAAACGGTTAGTGCCGAAACGGCCTGGCGGCGAAGCGGCGGCGGCGAAACGGCGGCGACACGTCCTAGATCGTTTTATATTAAATTGTGATATTCTGTACGTGTCAATAAACTAAGTCGTACGGAAAGTTGGATCTGAAACATTTTTTTGTTAGAAACGCCGTACAGTTTGCCTTTCTTCCTTTTTCCTGTTCTACACTTTATTCAAGATAATTTCCTGTTCACCTGTCAGAAAAGGTTAAATATTGTATTATGTCTTTGTATTATGCAACCATGAAACAAAACTTAAGGTAATCAGTAGAAGTTGATGAAGTGAGGCCATGATAAACACAACCACTGTACCTTCTGATAATGCCAAATATATGTGAAATAATCTCCGACAAATGTATGTTCTTTAGAGTTCTCCTCGATGCCTATTATTACTGGTTGCCTGACAGATTTGCCTTCATGCCTTATTATCCAGCAGCTGATAAATGTTCTATGAAGAACTGCCTAGTAAACTATTTTCGTTTACTAAATAATTTTCCCTTGCACTGAATTTTGTTTCACAGTTTGCCTACAGTATTACACATTTTAATTATTTAATGCAATACCTGATTCGTACGGACAGGTTTGATTCTTGATCTAATAAATAGATTTTTTAAGTGTTGCGCCTAACCACCTGCCAACCACTAGCGTTACTCAAGTATTAGTTACGTTAGTTATAGCTCTCGAATCCTCTGAGAGTTATCAGGTTAAATGATCACTAAAACCTTTCTGAGATGATACGATAGACCCTTAGTTCAGAACCCAAGGCACTCGAAATTTGGAGGTCATTGGAGGCCGTGTCAGTGACTGATTTAGAAATATGATTAATATCAGTATCAATACATGAAGTATTTCTCATTAAATACTCGAATCATCAATTAAAATAGTATAGAAATGTAATTATTTCCTGCAACTACTTTCATGTTGGTAGAAGTAGTCTACCTTTACCTATATATATTATATTATTTAATACGCTTAACAAATCACTGCTGGGCACTGGCCTTCTTTTCTGTTATGTGCTTCTCCTCAGCGCTAAGGTAGAAACATAGCGGACATATAAATTAAAATCAAATTCAAATATACGTCAGATTTATATATTGAGATGTCAGTTTCAAATTCACAGCCGTTATCCCTCGCAAGGCAATGGCAAATCAGCGAGGTGTTCTGCCTACTACATCTTCTCTGGATTGGAAGTGTTTTGCACTTCTCATGTTTCAGAACTGTAGGTGTTGTATTTCTGTGGCATTTTACAGCGCACAACACAACCATAAAAGAGAATATCGCTACGTCTTGGGAAATTATTACCCAATTTTGCGTTTCACTTATAACAAACCACGGAATCGATATCAATATACCACATTTTCCATTGTCACGATATCTCCGCCTTCAGAGAAAGTATCTCTTACCGGTTATAAAAATAGTTTTTACGCTCTCTACAACGGTACAATTAAGTTCCAAAAAGGAATAGCGGCGTAAACATAAATGATCGGAAGAATAACATCTACAGAAAATGATCTTTTTACATCAAACCTTTTGGATGGAGATTTTCGGTTCGGACCTTCGTAATATAATTTCGCCAATATTTGATTTATTCATTTCTACCTCCATGTCCTCCACTTTTATTTACAGATTTCACTAGAGATTCACGATTTTGCACGTTTTCTCTTTTTTGACCAACCAAATCCATAAAATACCTAGTATTTGCAAGGCACTTGACTGGTATTGTATATCGTCTGTTATTATTTGAGAGCTTAGCGTTAGTGCGTATATGATAGGCTGTTACCTAAATCCCAAACGGTTTTATAGCCATTTTCAAATACCCTTTATTATGGCCTATAAACATTCTTGAGGCTGAAGGGTCTTTCTGTATCCTATCATAGTAAATTTATAATAACTAGAAGCTGACATGAAAGACGAACCGAATACATGGTTTAATGAAAGCGACGACACTTTAAGTGTTTCTGAACTTACTAGTTAATGTGAATTTTAACCAAGAAACAATTAATTTTAAATTGTTGTTTGAGATGATAAAATTTAACTAACGTTGAATTTATTATTTTATAAGCAAATAGCCTTCTTGGTTTGCTGGTAGTAAACGCAATCTTCTACAGAGTCGTATAAAATATGAAAAACGAAACTACAGGTTTGTCCTAACGTATCTATGTAAATAAATGCATTTTGTTTTTTATGTAACAAATATTTGTCTAACCGTTACAGAGGATCTAAGTTTTGCTATAAAATTCAGTTTTGCAATCAAAATGTTGCCGTTATTAGGGTTACAATATATTTCACGGTTAAATGGGCAATTCAATTTATTGGATACACTCAAAAACAAACTCCGATAAATCGTCGGACGTTTTATAAGACGCGAAGTTAGCGTTTGGCTTTAGTGCAATGTTTTTGATGCTATGCTATTTTAAATATGTACTTTCAGTTCATAGGTGGGTTGTGGTAAATAGGAAACCGTTTTTAATAATTTCAACTTAAATACTATATTGCTACTTGTTGGCGGCATGGGTCCCAACGTTTGCAGGTCAGTTTCTGGGAATTTTTAAATTTACCGAAAGTCTGGCATAAAGGCTATAAATTCTGTCTTCGGCGGCCCTTTGTTCCCGCCTTACAAAGCTGCAGAACTTTCAAGTCACACGTGCAAGCGTTGCGGACATGTGGGGTCCACACGTAGCCAGAGTGACGTCACATACTCCACTTATTTAAGTGAATTTTGGTGTTGGTCATGTTTAAGTTTTGTTTTTTAGTTAAAGAGTACGCTTTTGAAGTCCAAGATATGATGACATAAATGTAAATTTGATTTATGTACCTGCTTTATATAAATATATTTTGGTTTATGTATCTCATATATATTATTACATCCGATAAGAGAAAACATAGAAGGCTCATAATTTTAAAGTGCTTGACTAATTATTTGCATAACGTTTAATTCAACACTACTAATTAAACTTTTAAAAATTGTGTACGATAATTGTAATACTCCTACTGCCTAAACATTTTCGTATTAGTTAAAGTTTTTAATTTTTTAAAGTGTTTTATGTATTAAATATTCTAATACCAAGTAATAACGGCTTACACGCTGCAGTATACCGAGTATCAATGTAAGTCGTTAAACTAGATATAGTTACACTAGAACATCTACATAGGGCATTTTTTAAAGTTCTCATTATCATTTCATAATCGTGCCTCGTGTGTACCGCTTGCGCAGTGTCGAGATGGTGTGAGGCAAAGCTACGCTAGTTTGTGCTATGCACAACAGGACCCGACACTGCGGGTTACCGTGTTGGTGCGAAACCGTGCTTGACTTGCCCGGTGGCTGGATGTCGCTATTTATGGTATTGTTACCTCCTCTAAGACAACCGCAATACGAGGAGTGCCATTAATTCGATCTTTAATGGCAAATGGAGACCGAGACCCAGAACTGACCACCCAAGGAATTACAAAAATTTCCGACCCGGAGTGATTCGAACCGGGAAGTGTTCGGATTATTACATCCAAAGCCTGGTTATCTTACCACTGACCCACCCCAGCCTTTTAAAGTTCTAATGACTAAATTTAATTTAATTTACCAATGGAAATATTTATTATTATCAACTACCTAAGAAGATATTATCAAATTATATATTAGTCTACGATTTAATCAAACAAAGTATATGTAACAATCAAACCTCTAGGAGAACCTGATCAAAAAATTAATAAAGTTAACTCTACTGCTACGCTATATGTAGGGTGTGGAAGGGCCAAGAAGCTCGTTTTTGTCAGCCCGCAACAAACCGACGGAACAGGCTCTTCGGCTAGCACAAAGAGAAGAGAAGAACAAACAGCTTACGGTAAATCGAACCTACCTTATTGTGCTACCTCCTTACCTCGGTATTTCTTACAACATACACACAGAAAGGTAAATACAAAAAATAACAAGTCATAAATTATTAAACAACGGATGCATAATATATTATATAAAAGATATATGCAGTTACACCCCAAAATTTTTAAAGGACGGTTGTAGTTGGTTTAGCTATAAATTACGTATGAAAAAGGCTACGAAACGTTCAAAATTGTTTGTTTGTTTGTTTGCTTGTCGGCCTATTTCTGCTACTATGGCTAACCACCGACGCCAGCGAGCGATCCTACCACACCTGGAAATTTAGCCTGTTTGAGGGTTCTTTTGACATGCCCAACAACTCTTGGACACGGGGCCTACGATTTTATTTCGAACCACCACGACATTTACGGTAAGATCAAAGAAATAACTGCGTAGTCAGTATCAGCAGAGATCACGAAACAAGTACAGTTAGTTATTATATTACCGAACAATTAGAAACAGAGAGTTGCTTTATTTTTTGAAAATATGGCTAAATCTATTTTTCACTAATCGAAGCACTTTCCAAACATACAATCACTCAGTATTTAATTCGGAAATAGAGTTTAGGAAGTGCTGAAAGGCTGATTTTTACTTGATTGACGCTCTAAGGAAGAGAACGAGGAAATGAGAAGGTGATGCACTACATCTATCAATCTTTTCTTAGGTCTATCTCTATGTTTCGTTTCGCAGAGTTTTCATTTAGTTATCCTTCCCGTTGGTCTTACTATCTCCATTCTTTGTGTATGGCTCAGCTAACTAATTCGTTGGGTTTTCACAAACCTTATTATATCTTCTCTTCGGATTAACATATTTAGTTCATGATTAATTCTGGATTTCCATCATCCACTTCCGCACAGGTCCAAATATCCTGCGGAGTATTCTTCTTTCGAAGCTTCTTACACGACTTCTATTGCTTTAGTGCTGGTCACATGCATATGTAGCTTCCAATCATATCAGAATCTTGCATAATTGAGGTTGGCTATTTTGTTTATCAATTGCAGATCCACTAATTTCTTCTATATCTATGTGGTGTTGGCTCCGGCTATGCATCTGTTTTTAATCTCTTTACTCATATCCTTCTTATAGTGTAACTTAAAACCCAAATAAACGAAGGTAATGACCTTTTCAAGTTTTGTCTTTCTATTTCTAGTCCATTTTGCTTTGTAAGACTACTGCTGTTTCTCATGTACTTGGATTCTTGTGTATTAGCTGTTAATCCCATTTCTTTAACTTCGTGTTTTACTTAGTCTAAGTTGATTGGAGCGTCACCTTTTTACCACATTATATATAAATATCATCTGCATAAGCATATAGTTGCTTGTAACAGTAGGTTGTTGTCAAGGTAATATCCGCACTGCTGATTCTACGGCTACGTTGAATAGTAGAACTGACAGTGCATCCCCTTGATCCACTGTTCACATTCAAATTTTGGGTTACTTTGTCTTGAATTGCGATTACCTACTGCTCCCAATCCATTCAGAGTCATTCTGGTAAATTTAATAAGCTTCATTGGTATACCTAATGATGGTTATCTTAGAATAGTGTGTCCTATGTTTTCTGTCGAAAGTCTGTTTGAAGCATACGAATAGGTTGTATACGTCTATAGTGCGCTCATAGAATTGCTCAAGCAGCTGACTCATTACATGGATTTGGTTGTTTGTGGATCGATTTGTCGTAAACCAACTTTAAGAGTCACCCAGTGACTGTTCCACAAATACTTGATAGTGCCGTATAGGATATATTCAACAGCATTATGTATTCTGCAATTGCTACATTTTTTCTACTTTCTTCCATATCGGATGGATAACTCCCATTTTCCACTCGTCGGGCATTTGCTCCTCTTTCCATATTATGTTGATAAGACTATGTAATCTATGTAAACACCATATGTTTTAGTAGTTCTGCTGTGATTATGTCTATGTCTGGGGCTTTTATATTCTTAAATTTTATTATAACATGCACACCCTCTTCGTAGCTTGGTTCTAATATTTCTTGATCTGTCTTATATTGGTTTGCACCTACTTCTTCCAAGTTTTCTGCATCTGTAAGGAGTTCTTTGGAATATTAGCACTACCTATTTAGTATGTCGTGTTCATCAGTTAGAACTTTTCCTCTCTTATTTATACACGAGATTATTGATGGTTTGAATAAACTTGTTATACGTATTTGTGTGCATCTTCATGGAATCTTCGATAATTTTTATTTGTGTTCTGGTACTCTTGCTTTTCTATTTGTTATCTTCAAATGTGGTTTTTTAATCCTACGCAGCTAGTTTGGATCTTTTCGTTTGTTGTTGTACTGTTTCATAGATGCTCTAGTCAATCTTTACAGATATATTATCCTTGCGTCGTTCTTCTTTTACATTGCTTTTTTGCAGTGTTCATTAAACGAGTTTTGGTTTTTCTATTGCTTTTGTGTTTTCTGAAACTGTAGTATGGACTGTTTCGTGGCTTTCCATTCTTCAACTAAGGTTTTTTTTCTGACTAGGTTTTCGTATTGTAGCGGACCGCATTTGCCATTATGTTTAGATTATTACAGACAGATGAACTTTGGGACATTATACCAATAATTTTAATTTTTAATCTATACTCGCATATATCTATTTCATGTAAACGGTAACTGCTAATTAATTTTAGTTGGCGGGTTTGAAATCACGCTTCATTTATCTTGGAAATGGCCATTTCTTAACATGTGTTTATGCTTTGGTAAAAGGGGCTGTCCTTTACGGGGACACTTAATTTATGAGGGCAACGATCATAAATAAATATCCACTTTCATGTACAATAAATGGAATTGTAAAACGACTACCCTTTCGGTAGTTGAATTTTATATTTTCATATTTAAAACATTCCTTTCCAGCGTTTTATTTCAGCTATGTATTCCAGGTAAATAGGTTAACAATACGACTTTGAATTAGTCGATCTCAAGAACGTAGGATAGGCAATAACAGCTGACTTTCGCGCTGTCTGTTGTTGTGATGGATGCTTGGGTAGTCTAGGCCATCACCTTTGTAAATTATTACTTTTTTTGTGGAACTCAACCCTCATGTGTGATATCCCACGCATGAACGTGTTCATTAAAAACTTAATTATGGGAGTCATTTATTTAGTTTGGTTTTCAGATTTTTAACAGACAATTTAACTATTTTTACGAAAATTATTAAGTCCCAAAATTAATGGGGCCATAAAATTCATAAGTTCAACCAACGAAGAAGGGTTCCTTATTGGCTTCACTCCTTCACACAAAAACGTGTCACTTAAATACAAAATTTATTAGGAGCTGAGGATTAGGTAAAGAGAGTTAGTTCGGCTGTTTTAGTACTCATATAATTAAATTAATTTTTAACTAAAAATTATTGGGCTCAGAATAAATGGAGCGTTAAATTATATTTCAAATTGGTGCAGGTGCAGTGGGTTCTCACGATCCAACACCCGGTTTTGGCCTATAAAAGCAGAAGTAAGTTGATATAGAGGCATTCTTGATTGAATTATCAAGAAGCAGAGTTCTTGTAGTTTTGCGCTGAGGGAACTTGGCAGCACCTTTAGAAATCTAATCCTTTCGCTAATTTACACTGGTAGTTTTGCGCTGAGGGAACTTGGCAGCACCTCTTGAAAACTAATTCTTTCGCTAACTCACACCTGTAATTTGCGCTGAAATGACTTGGCAGCACCTTCAGAAATCTAATCCTTTCGCTAATTTACACTGGTAGTTTTGCGCCGAGGGAACTTGGCAGCACCTTTAGAAATCTAATTCTTTCGTTAACTCACACCTGTAATTTGCGCTGAGATGACTTGGCAGCACCTTCAGAAATCTAATCCTTTCGCTAATTTACACTGGTAGTTTTGCGCTGAGGGAACTTGACAGCACCTTTAGAAATCTAATTCTTTCGCTAACTCACACCTGTAATTTGCGCTGAGATGACTTGGCCGCACCTTCAGAAATCTAATGCTTTTCTTATTTGCGCTGAGATTACTTGGCTGTACCTACCTCGCTAATCTACACCTGTAGTTTGCGCTGAGGTGACTTGGCCGCACCTTCAGAAATCTAATGCTTTCCTAATTTGCGCTGAGATTACTTGGCTGCACCTACCTCGCTAATTTACACCTGTAGTTTGCGCTGAGGTGACTTGGCCGCACCTTCAGAAATCTAATGCTTTCCTTATTTGCGCTGAGATTACTTCGCTGCACCTACCTCGCTAATTTACACCTGTAGTTTGCGCTGAGGTGACTTGGCTGCACCTTCAGAAATCTAATTCCTGAGCAAATAGTTTAAAGTTCCTAAGGAAATCGATGTACTTGAGATCATGTCGCACTACCTCGGCTAAGGTTTCCTGCAGTTTCCTAGCCTGAACAGGTGAATACCGGAGGTAGTTAAATTGCACTGTCTGCAGTTAATATTGACGTTAATAAAGGTATTAAACCTCTCTGGTGTTTTATTTCACGTATTTAGCTCAACTACTCTAGATCCGAACCTAAGACGATCACGACGAAGCACGACGAGTCACGACGAATAAAAGGAGGGTACGTAACGTTACAGTATTTATTTCTTGATTTCTTTCCTATTTGATTCATTCTTTCAGCTCTTCTATATTCCATTTCTGGGATTTCTCCTTCTTCTCCTTTATGGTGGCGGTTATTTTCTGTTTCACTATTATTACATCTAAAAAAATGGTCCAAATTTCAGTTAGCTCCTAAATATTGTATTGAATATGTGCGCCTTCTGTTTATTAAAATATAGTCTATTTGGTTTATTGTCATGTTCCTAGCCATTTCCCACGTTCCCTTAGGGGTGTTCTTTTGAGGGTATTGCTGATTACTAGATTTTTTCAGCAGCTAAATTGACAATCCTTCCTTCATTCCCGTTTGCATTTTCATGTAGCAGGTGTTTTCTTGCCATTTTTTCGTTTTCCAATTCTTTGCCGATTTGTGCGTTAGAATCTCCTAACACGATTATAGTGTCGTGTTTATTCGGTTTTTGGTGCACTTGTAAAAAATCGTTTTTTAATTCAGTTGGCAAGTAGATGTTTATTCATGAAATAGTGAAGAACTTTCCTTTTGTTCGTAGGCTTGAGATCCTGCCTTCAATCGCTTCAAGCTCATTAGATCTTCTGGTCCTTTTATTTATTATAAAATCGTTACTTACTTTTAAATTTATCACGCATCGCAATGAACTAATACTTATTTGGATTGGTGATTTTTGTATTTACTTATCATATTTTTTGTATATTTGTGTATACCTCTAAGCCCAAATAACACAATGGACGTTTTTAGTTTCAAGATAAAAGAGCAATTCTGAAATAAACTGCAATTAAGCGTCACGCAAATTTTAAGGTTATGCAAATACGACTATCAAAAACGAGAAATCGCCATTGTACTAATAAAAACTCTCATTCACTACAACCCTAATTGATTTCCTCAACGCACTGCGTGCATATTCATTTTGGTATTTTTATACCATATTTGGCACGTTACAGGCTGATTATTCACAAGGTGTGCTCGGTAACAGAAATTTCACTCCAGTTAAAACGTAGCCTTCTCTTCCGGAGAAGGGACTTATAATCCAACTTAAGTGTCATTATTGCTAGAAATAGTCAAACTTCAATCATAAAAACTTTTACAATTCTTTAGGCCTACATAGCCCCTGGAATTCATTAAGTTTGCTGTAATAGGAGCCATTTGTTCTGAAATATGTTGTTAATAAGGCGAATCTACGCTTCTGCAGTTGTCACTCAGTTTGGGCTCCGACTCTTCGGGAGATTGAAGGCAGAATATTATAGCGTTCGTAGCCAACGCATTCGGGTTTGAATTGATTATTATGTTTTAGACTCACCCGTGCGCCCTACCGTTTAAAGCCGATTATTCCGTGTAGTATCAAAACAATACCTCTTCATGTATTATGCATACGATAGTATTTAAAAATACGTAAAATGTTTCATAATTCTTCTCTTCCAACGCCCCCAAATCCTAGACATTACAGAGTACTGGGAAACTCCCACAATGTAATTCATTAACCTGGTATTGTAAAATGTAAATCCGTTATTTTCTATAAAGAGTTGTTGAATACAACTTTAGAAGCCTATATATTTCAAATAGATGACAACAAGCTAAAATTTATTTATGATGCAACTCGCTTATAACTGTACCTTCAACACAAATATTTGTTCGTTGTATCCATTAAACGTAATATTCTACAAAAATTTACTTCCAGCACTATGTGGAAACATTTTTTAGAGCTATATATTTTGTCAATGCAGGAATGTGATAAAAAATACGTCAATAGTTTCAACCCCAGAAAAAATGTTTACAGACTGTTTCAAACCACCCGTCCCAACCCTCTTCCTTTTGAAACTCGATGAGATGTGAAATTGATGAAACATTTTTTGCTAAGGAAGCATATGCCAAAAATGTATAGATATGTAAGAGTTTTTCCGGAAAACTGGAAGAAAGGAAACCAGAAGTAACTTTGAACTTTCAGATGGAAGTGTAGGTCATGTTTGGTATAGTAGGATATAAATTTAAAAAAAATTGCAGCGATATCGGTTGTTCGCAGGACTTATTCGTAGGAGAGTAAACGGCAAGCATCTTGAATTCTTTATATCATGTCCATCCTTGTAGAGGGGCGTTGTTGTTAGCCGAAATCTTTCAATCGTTGCTACAAGATAAAGTCTAACAACGTTAGTTCGGGGGAACGCTTGGGCCATGCCACAGGACCTCTTCTGGGCAAGAGTTCTACTAAACGTCGAACAACAACCGAAACTTGCGCCGGGCACCCGTTTTGTTACAGCCCAAAGGAGATTCTCCATCCAGTTAAATATCTTCTATTAACTTACCAAGAATATTTTCAAGAATGCAAAATATTTTATTTAAAGTTCCTTTTAAGAAGTAGGTAAAATAATTAAATCTAAATTTAGTGAACGTTTCCGTTGGATGATTTTTTACGATTTTAGTAAAGGCCCAACTCAACAACAATGCATAGAATCGTTTCGTTCAGCATTTGGTAATGAAACACCATCAGAAAAAACCGTTTACAATTGGTTTGCAGAATTTCATCGTGGTCGTGCGTCCGTCAGGAATTTCGTGAAGGTCGACCAAAATCGGTTGTTATTCCAAAAAACATCGATGCTGTGCGCAGCATGATTGAAGAAGATCGGCATGTGACTTACAGTGAAATAGAGGCATCGTTAGGCATATCGAAGACTGCAGTACATTCGATTTTGCATAAACATTTAGCTGTGAAAAAGATCTATTTCCAACGAATTCCGCATAATTTGACTCGAGCTCAAAAAAAGGCTCGTGTTAATTGGTGTAAGGAAATGCTCAAAATATTCGCCAGAGGAACTACACAATCCGTATACAGCATCATAGCAGGTGACCAAACTTAGATAAATTCGTATGAAACTAAGCAACAACCAATGCACTGTTCCAAGATGAACGGATTCCCACAAAAGTTGTTCGTTTACGAAGCACTTCCACGCAAATGATCGCTTGATTCTGCGGTTGTACTGGACATGTCGCAACCATTCCTTTAGAAGATCGAAGAACAATTAACGCTGAATGGTATATAACAGTTTGTTTGTCAGAAGTCATCGGCGAAATCAGGAAAAACAACCAAAAACGTCGCATCATTCTTCATCATGACAATGCCAGCTCTCACACAGCACGTCAAACAATTGATTATTTGAAGGAGAATAACATCGAATTAATGCCTCTGCCCGTATTCACCTGATTTATTGCCCAACAACTTCTTTGTTTCCCCGAATGTCAAACAAAAAATGCGTACACAGCGATTTTCATCACTTCAAGGAGCCGTTGGACCCTTCAAAAACCATGTTCTAGAGAAACCAACTTCAGAGTGGAAAAAATGTTTCGTGAATTGTTTTGAACGCATGTAAAAGTGTATAAATGTTAAATGCGAATGTTTTGAAAAGCAATAAAATAGTTTGTTCTAAAACAAATTTTTTAAAAGGCTGCCCTCGTACAATAAACGCAAATTTAAACTTTTTTTTTCCAGAAGATAATCGTAAGTAAGTTCGGAATGTAGTTTGTGTTTACAGAATGGTAATTTTTAAATATTCCTTGCAAGTTTAAGCAGCGCAGTTAAAATTTACGATTTCGGTGTATGTGTTGATTTGAATACAGATTACGGATATTAGACCGTATATAAACTCCTAGAGGACATGCTAAGTGCCTGTAGTAGTCCTAGAATATTAAAAGATCCAACAAGAACAACTACCACGAAAAGTGGCTTTGATTATATCGCGTTCAATAGTCCGCTTAATTTCAGCAACTACCCTCTATTTTACTAACTATTATCAGATGATCTCGGTCGAACTACAAAAATTAACATACTAAATATGCAGATAGCGCTTCTAGCATGATAAAAAAATTAGGAAGAACCCTGGCAAAGAATATTTAATACATGATATAGTGCTAAGCGGGTTATAAAATGTTCATAAATGTCATAGAAGATGTTATTGCCCTTCTACAGCTAATGAATGTATGGAGAGTCCTTTTTTTTTAATCTTTTTCCCCTAAGGATTACAAAAGTCAAACCTAAATTTTTGACAAAGAGTAAATCTTAAAACCAGTAAATCAGCGGCAAAGAAAAAATAAATAGAAACCAAAGAAAATGAAGAAAGCATCATGCAAGGAAGATATTTAGAATTTTATACACAGAAATATAATTGTTACTGGCTAAACGGGCTTTTCCATCGACCTGTAACCGGGTAGGTGGAAATCTTGCTAGTTGTGTACAGAATGGGTGAAAATTAGTGGGCGCCACCTTTCAAATACAGCTGATAGTAGGTCCTCGTCGAAGGCCGAGAGGCCAGCAGCTTACGGGAATCGAACTCACCTTTATTGTGCCTCCCCCTATATATATAAAGCTTGAGATATACGAGATTTTAAAACACATATAATGAAATTATTGGCAATACAAAAAGAATGACAGCAAAAGGTGTTTCTAATAACTCTATTTTACAAATATAGCCACTTTGAGCGCTCAAGCCGAGGGGCTCGCCGTCGTTGGCGCACGTAATTGGCCCAAACGACTAAGCGGCCAATAGCGTCGGAGCTTACACGAATAATTAACACAATATATGTAAAATTAATCTTTACATTTGGTAATACAAAAAACTGTCGGCGACTGAAGGTCGCTTCTTATTACAAACAAAAAAAGATTCATTCACTTCGAATTTTGCAAGTTACGCGTAAAAAAAGTTTTTTTTTTACTACACGAAAAAAACTGGTACTTTCTTCGCAACAAAAAAACTTAGTTTCTTTACCTTGATTTGTAGCAACGAGGCGGAGATAGGCACAATGTCGAAGTGTTGAGCAGGATGATGATAAAAATCCGCAGGTACGCCCCTGAAGACTGGATGGAATAGGCGTTCATCACAACACAGTCACAAGGTGCAGGTACAGAGAATGGGCTCGATATTAATCCGCCCAACGGCGATGGGCAAATTCGCAATGAATTGCCTTTTCTGGGTTAAAATCCTGGCATACTTCTGTTAGATCCGACAATGGTAGAAATTCTGTTTTTACCCCATAGTAAAACAGCGAACCCAAAAATTACACAAGGTATACCCATCGAAAAACCCAAGCCGGCACTTGCAGCACTCAATTTATTTACGGCCCCCCGATTGATGGAATTTCGGAGACCGGAGTCCGGCGAAGATCGATGGGTTACTGACTGAATTCACGCTACTCAAACGTGCATTACCCCCAAAATATTGCAACATAATTCGAAATATGGTGAAAATGTTCTAAAACAATTCGGCACGTAAATTCTCAGAAGCGTTCAGGGTCAAGCGCGGACAAGGCATAAATCGGCAATTTCGCCTTAAAAGAGGGACCTGTCAACATATCTTAATCTTTGAAAACAAAATAGCGAAACTGTAACTAACATAAAACTACAATTAAAATAACGTTTTTAATTCCTATGAAGCGGCAATCAAATTACGAAATTAATTCATATAGAGTGGCAATTTTTAAAGGAAAATAACATAACTTATTTTCAAAATTCCAAATTCCGTTATTATAATTAACAAATAATTTCTGACTGAATTCTCCGATTTGCTTTTTGCGGTCTCCTTTAAACGGTACACCAGGAGACCGGTGCGCGCCGTAGGATCACGCTTGCCGCCATTTCAGGATTGTCCCAACACTGTACATTTAGTTACCATACCAGAAATACTTTACCTGTGTTGATATGTTGCCTGATTTATAAATGTACTTAACGAAACCTTAAAGAGGCGTGAGATTTTAAAATCTATTCCAGCCCTTCCGTAGACAATCCATGATATTTCTTCCTTGTTCTCTAAAGTGAAAGTCCCCGCGTGGGGGAGTTGCGATTTCCATGTTCTGTTCTTAGGTTTCGGATGCGTCTATGACGTTACACTATTCTTTCCTGTTCTTCGCTATTTTCGTATACGCATTTAAAAATCAGTTCGTGAGCTCGTTTGATTGGTCTTCCTAGGGGATATGCCTCATGCTCACGTTCCTTCTATGTTTTCTTCAATTATTATTTTTTAAGTTAACCTCCATACCGCTTAATGATATGCCCATAGTATTTTAGAATGTTCCAATTTATTATTTTTGACATGCGATCAAGAACTTGTCTTTCATCTATTACTGACTGGGTGGTGCGGTGGTCTGTCTACTATATTCTCAACATCCTTCTCCAACATCATAATTCAAACGCATTTTTGGTTATATTTCGGTCTTTTCAAATTTTCTGTAATTTGCTCATAGCAGATCTTTCCATTCCTAGGCGTCTCTTAATTTCTTCTTCCAATCCACCTGTGCTATTTATCATAGATCCCAGATATACGAAATTATCAACGACTTCTATTCTGTCTATGAGTTCATAATTTGCCGGTCATTTTCTGAATTTGGTTCTGGGATCCTATCGATCACCATCATCTTGGTTTTTGTTAAGTTTAGCTCAAGGCAGAGTCTTAAGTTTTCTTCGTGTACTCTGTGTAAAAATTCTTCCATTTCTTCTTATCTATGGGCGATTAATGTGCTATCATCTACGTACCTCAGGTTGGTTATCGTTCCTCCTATTTTAATTCCTCCTTAGCAGTAAAATATGGCTTTTGCCATTATATATTAACCATACAAATTAAATAGCAGGGGTGACAGAATCTAGCCTAGCACCAACCCTTTTTAAGTTTTGAATGGTTCAAAGTCTCGTCGGTGTATTCTGACATAGGTCTCACTATTATTATACAGGTCTCGCTATGCCCATTTTTATTAAGATGATACATAGTGATTCCCAGATTACTGAGTTGAAGGTCTTTCGATAGTCTGTGAAACAGTTAAGCGTCTTGATGTTGATTTCTTCCGTAGACGGCCTTTCAGTAATACAACCATACAGTGTGTAACTGAATTTACTTATTTCCATCAAAAACTGTACAAGTAAATATAAACGAATTTTCGCATTCGGATCTGGTATGCATAGTTGAAAACCTAATGAGCTTAAATTAAAATTCAGCATTTAAATCTGAATCTGCGCTTATTCTTTTTTCTTCCACACATATTTTCACACCCCTATCATACTTTTAAAACTGCTACTGGAACAGGAAAAGAGGGTTCTAAATTATAATAATTTTGAACGTTATCAGGTTACGGGGAATACATAATATGCTAGCTCTGCGTTTTCCACTCTTTCACACTTTAACATCGTGTTATCGGGCATCGATCACACATACTAAAAATTGAAACTTTATTGTACTCGTATCTACTTAGCGCCGTCCTCCCGTGCGTGTCAATTTAATTTAATATTACAATATTATAACTCCTTCCAGAGAGAAAAGCAAATTTAATGCCAAATACTTCCTTGTATACCTGAAGGTATTTTTCATGTTAATTTTGTGTTTTTATTAGAAAGTTATAGTTCTACATAAAGGATTTCTGAATGTTTTGGTTTCTCTTTGTTTTCGTTTTTAACCTTATTTTAATATTAATTTGTTTTTGATAATTTAAGGGTACTGCAGAAGCTAATAGAAAGTGGCTACAATAATAATGCCTTTACTACGTGGAAAGCAAAGCGTAATCGGTAAGAAAATAATAATTCTGCAACTGCCTGCTCTAGAACTGCAAACTTTTCGCTGCGATGCATTTTCGGCAGTCATGTGAAATTTTACTTGTCATTACCTGGTGAAATAACGCATTTATACATGATTACATTAGAAAAAATGACACATAAGCGTAAACCTAAGCATTTACACCCGTTTCCTACTTTCACGGACAGAAGTACATCCAGGTATATGTGTTTGTTAACCAAATTTCGCCACTGTTTTCATTTTCGTATCAAAATATAGCTCAATTTATTGTAGTTAGTAGTCATTAGTAATCCCCTTATCAGAGGTCGTTATTTCGTCAATTTGTAAATTTGACTGTGCTTTCAAACAACTCGCTGGCATGCAGACGCTTCAGATTATATCTGCTTTATTGCTTCGTTGGATTAATGCGGGCATTTCCGCCTTATTTTCCTGATGTTTGTCATTGTGATAGCATTTACATGTTTCGGAATTAACATTCCCAGATCTGTTTTATGAGTATTATGTACAAACTAATTTCAATAAATCATAATAGTCTTGAGTTACCCTCAACTACGGAGGTCGGCATCCAGTGGTATTTCGAACATAAAAAAACATTTTTGACTGTGTTTGGTAATTATCTATATACTAATGCAGTGGGTGGTTCCCAAAGCGATGTAGGGTTGGGACCCGAGGAAGGATTTCCAAAATACAACAAAATGCCTTTTTAAGACATTTATTTCTGCTTCATAGAAAACATCTATATAAAAAATATTAGGATCAGTAAATGCAAGAAACTAAACATTAATATCTATAAACATAAGAACAAGTTATAAATTAAAACATTAGTGCGATGTATTG
This sequence comes from Limonius californicus, assembly GCA_014611495.1. Taxonomy (NCBI): domain Eukaryota; kingdom Metazoa; phylum Arthropoda; class Insecta; order Coleoptera; family Elateridae; genus Limonius; species Limonius californicus. The sequence goes on along the minus strand of JABXWE010105521.1, from coordinate 48,393 downwards.
CCTGTTTTTCAGAAACTAGCTTTCCAAAACTGGTCTCTGCACTCGATACACACACAATAATATCATTTTCAAGTTCGAGGCGATTTCTTCCTTTTGTTTTGAAGACAGTCATAAACGAGAAACTTAATTCGCCCAAATATGATATAGCAAACAACACGAAATGGTACCAAACACTTTAAAGCTTTGTTCGCAAGCTCGGTGTATTCCCTGCTCTGTGAGAAGAAGCCTAGTTTCAACATTCCATCACATGATGTTTCAAGAATCTTTCTATCATGTTTGTCATAATTTCAGCTTGTTAAAGGGATTCAGTATACATCTGTTACTGTCATAACGATTTTGAATTTCTTTGGGGAAATAGTCAATAAGCTGTTGTTTCAAATTGTGCAAACTAACTTGCATATCTGCAAGCACGTCCTCATAATTTATCATATTGTCATCCTTAACTGTCTTCCATGAGTTCCTGAACGCACTGGAATTAATCAAACTTAATTTTCCCAACTGAAATCGGCCGGAAATCAAGTTTCTTTATAAATACCTGGTTGATATTATGTTAATATTGCGGCCGTGCAAATTGTTATTCAGGGTGTTTAAGAACTCCAGAATATCAACAAGGAAGATCAGTCTAAGAAGCCAACGCAAATTGGAAAATATGTTCTCATATTCCGGTTTCTCATCCTTGAGGTATATCAAAGGTTCCACTTTTAACTGGAAAACCCCTTTTAAGACTTTACCTCTCGAAAGCCGTTTTATTTTTGTGTGATAAAAAAGATTTGCATATAAAGACCCCTTGTCTTCATAAATTTTGAGAACAATACGAGTATTCCATGCTTTTCCCTTGATGGAATTGATCGTTTTAATTACATTTCTAAAAGACCATCTATTGGAGGAGGAAAACATTTTGCTGCTAGAGCTTCTCGATTCTGATTTGGCATTATCTCTTTTAATCTAAAAATAAGACCAGATCTATGTTCTGTCATAGCCTTGGTGCCATCAGTGCAGATAGCATTTCGCTCAATCAATTTCGTACTTGTTAATACTTTGCAGGAAAGTGCCGAATAAACAGTTTCCAGTAGTATTGACCTCTGATGGAGTACAAAATAAATTATCTTCTGGAATACCATGTCCAGTATTGTATCTTACCAATGATATAAATTGGGCACAGTTACAAATATCCGTGGATTCGTCCATCTGTAATGAACTTCTTAATATTTTCAACAACTTGGGTTTGAATAGCTTCTGCTATATCACGTATTCTTCTTCGGATGGTATTATTAGAGAAAGGTATTGCTTTCAGCTTGTCAGCCTCTTTGTCACCAACCATTATGTGCACCATTTCGACAGCTGCTGGTAAAATCAGATCTTCAGCAATTGTATGTGGCTTACTGGTTTTTGCAATACGAAATGCAACTCGATAACTTGATAGTTGTACTTTTTCATTATTGTAGTTTTGTCTGGATGTTTAATATTTAAATGTCGAAATAGCTCTGATGGCTTCATACTTTTACTTTGACAACACTTCTCGACAAAATACACACTGGGGTTCCTGGGAAATAACATAAATAAACCATATTTGAGATATTCATCGCTGTACTATCTATTTCTATTTGTATTCCTGACACTGACAGCCGCGGAAGGTTCTGATGACTGTTTCAAAGATTTATCCATTTCTAACAAAACGAGTGTACTCGTACTTAACGTTATATATATCATATATGTTATAGATTTATTGCACTCAACATACAGTCAGCGGAACAGCACTTAATTTTGAAATAATGACTAATAATATCGCGGTCCGCGGCTTAAATAAAGCAAAATGGCTTTTCCAGATTATTCGAGCGCCATCTAGCACCCTACCGATCATAATAGAAATACATTAATAAAGATGGTTTAGATCTAGATCTAAGATTCACATTCACAATTTTTGTTAAATATTCTTATTTAGGAGATTATATATAAAGATATACGTATAGAAAGATAATATAAATTGCCTCGAACTCAATTACAAGCTTAGCTCTGATATTTTATAAACCACGAAGGAATATGCTGCATTATCGGAGCAATGTATGGAAATGTGTATTGGACTTTTGTGATGTACCAAGGGTGTTTTAGAGGTTTTTTTAGGATTTAGGACATGTATAATGTGTCTATGAAATCAAATCTAGTTTGGAAAGTGGCGCGATAAATTCAGAACATTTTTAATTATTTTTATTTACCTGTCAAAATTAGAATTTCAATTTGTATTTAGATCCATGTTTTTATGTAATTTTGGCATCGTTGCTATGGAGTTTTTGTCTGTTGTTATGGAGTCTTGTTGATAAAACAATGCTAAAAGAGTTTTTTTTGTAATTACGTGTAAGTACACGCATTTTGTATTGTTCTGAAATTAAAAATTTAATTTACTTCGTTGATCATAATAAAATACGTCTGTTAAAGCTATAAACGTGTTTATTTAAATAAAGTGTGATTTAGTTAAACTTACTAAGGTAAATTTCGAGTGGAAATTTTAAGAACAGCAGCTGAACGTCGGGGTTTTGGTACGCTACTGCTCGCTTGCTGAGGGTTGTTTGAAGGTCAGCTTCGGAACTACGAAATATTCACATAAGGATGAACAGATAGCTAAGAAAGGTAAATCATACATTACATACCTATGCAGGATATACGAGAGCATCAGAGGACAGAAGAAAACACCATCAGATAATATTTTTAAAACTGTTTTAAATTAGTGTCAGTTTTAAAAAGCACGTATAAGTTATTACGCAGAGCGGCTGACGAGTTAAAGCTGCTTGAGTTTCAGTTCGTATTTAGGTTATACTTTTTATATGCTCATTTACTCATAGAATTCCAAAACGTTAAGGACCGACTTTCTGTGACGTAGTTATCATGCTCGAGAGCTATACCGTGGTATATTTTGTTTGTGAGGCAAGTTTTTAATTTGTCACCTGGCGCCCAAATTAATTTTCAAAGTATTAAAAGTTATATTTAAATAATGAATATGATTGCTTGTTGCAAGTGAAAATTTAACAATTAATTTATCTCTGTTCGATTATAAGTTTTCCTTAACTACCGATAATATTCTAACAATATAAGAAGTAAATTGAGATTAACGGTATTAAGTACAATACAGTTAGATTTAATACATTTAATGTCAGTGTTCTTATTATCAATTTACAATAACAAGTCTTTTTAAAACAAGCTATTCTTGATTTTAACAAGACCACAATTTTATTGAAAGCGAATGTACACTAAATGAGTTGGTGTGCAGATCTCCCGGGGTAGGCTCCAAATCGACAAGTGTTTCATGATAGAAACTTCTAGAGAACATGGGAAGCTATTTGTCTGGCAGTCTCCTAAATAAATCACCGTATCTTACACAAAAATTTCATCAATGACTTAAAAATCTTATTTAAATTGGAAACTCCACATTAGCATACTGACAGATCTAGCGTCACTGTTGACCTCCTGAAATATGTGTTTACAAAACCCTGTCCAAGTTATCTCTTGAAACGTAATAATGTCTTGATTTTGTTGTGATTTTTGCGGACAAATAAACGCAAAATATTACGTACCCATTGTGCAGCTTTGCCGTGACTGACTGACTAGTTAATGGGAAAGTTGTGTACGACAAAAGGACTACGAGCAGCTTTTTCCGACGTATTTAAATGTGCCTAACAATTCTGAATTAATGAGATCTGAAACAAACGCCGTGATCTGATTTTCTGATTCGACTGCTGTGGAATGTTAAATAAGTTGGAATATTTGGAATAATTATGATATCTGTCTATACTTTTCACCCAAGTGTGACTGTTTGGAATTTAAAGAAGCAACTTCACGTTGACTCATTGAATTATAGGAAAACAAGTAATTGCAACTGCCTCAATTCGCACGTCCTTGTGCTTCTTTGCCCCATGCTTTGAATATGAAATTTAACATTGATAATATTCACAAAAATGATTACAATAACTTGATTAACGAGAAGATCTGCAACCAAGAATTTTATGTGTTTGTTCTTGATGAAACTGGCATACAGTTACAATTAACTGGCAGCAATTTCGGAGGGGCTTCCTTTACTTACTTTACTGATAGTACGTCGTGTTTTTTTAATCATCATACATCCCATAGTTTAACTCTAGTTGTTCCTAACAGCTGTTTTTATTTATTTTATTTACATCCTCGAGTAATGTATGATACCATGATTGCATCTGTAAGTTCCTGTTCGTTTTTCTTAACCTTTCACCCCAACAGATTAATTTCTACTTTTAATTCTTAGAAAGCTGTGATATATCATTTTAATTACACCTACAATTTTTAAAGCGCTAGTTGAAAATTAGTTAAATTAATTTAGAAATCAGAAGTATAGAAAGAAAAATGATCAACTGATGGAAGATTTATGAGAGCATCAGAAACGCTTTAATTAAAGTTGGCGCATTTAATTTTTCAAGTCGGTAATTTTAATACATTTCGGAACATAAATTGGTTGCTTTGGACTGCGCGCTTTTGATTTTCGAGGTGGCTTTTTATTAGGTTGTTCACAAACCCTAATGGCTGTAATTTATCAAGCTAAATGGAGTGATCAACTGTATCAAATGCCTTCTTTAAAACTAAGAGCGCTATTGTTTTACTGCCATTATTCTTGTTGTTTGCTGTTCCATTTATAACATTTGTAGCTGCGGTATGGCTCTTGCTTGTCATTTCTCACTGTCATATTTTCTTACCTAATACTATAATTTACTAATATAAAATACTATAATGCTTAATACGCTTTTTAGGAGATCGGATCCTTCAATGCCATGATGGTGCACAAATAAAACTCATTTATATTGTTGTTCACAGATAAAGGAATATTTAAAGCAGCCATAGATGAATTTTAATGTTGCATAATATTACTTCAAAGTATAATTGTAAAGGATAATCACTAAATGTTTAGTTGGCATGAAATTATACACTTGAAGGGTATTTTTATATATTGCCGTACATTAAACAAATAAAAATATTTTTGAAATTATTTATGTATTCATCTCATGTCTAAATGATATAGAATACCATGTTTCTTGAGAAATTATAATATGTTACTTTATAATTAGATATTTAAATATGCATTTCTTGGGAAGCAGTAAGGTCGCGGATAATCACAATGGATATCCAGCTACAAGAAAAAACAGGGGTTATCCAGGTCTATGCCCCAACCTATAACGTCATCGTAAATGAGAAAGAATACTTCTACGAACAGCTACAAAGGACCCTAGAAAACATGCAGACCAAGAACCGCCACGTAATACTTTTGGGGGACTGGAATGCGCACATGGGGAACAACAAAGAAATGGGACATAGAATAACTAAATAAATTGGGAACTAAATAACAACGGCGAATGTATGTTATATTTCTGCATAACAAAGCAGCTAATTATTGGCAACACATGCTATAACCACAAAGATATCCAGAAAATATATACGAGAACGAAGCACTAGGACACAAAACTGTAATTGACTATATCCTAATAACCAAAGGAATGAGATACGCAATACAAGACGTATAAGTAATAAGAGGAGCTGAACTATCAACGAACCGTAGATTACTAGTAGCAGATACCCTAATTACAAAATCCACAAGAGAAATTGAAAAAAGATACATAGGCATTAAAATAACAGAGCTGGAAAATCCACAGACGAAAGAAAGATACGAACAAACATTAACGAGGAAATTAAACGCATTAGAATTAGAGGAGAACCAACAAGAAAATTGGAACATCTAGGAAAGATGGAACAAATATAAGAAAACCCTACTCCAAACGGCTCAAGAAATATGTGGCTAAAAGACCAAGCACAACAAACAAAAAAGGATTAAATGATGGAATGAAGACGTAAAAGGAAAGATTAAAGAGAAAAAAGAAGCATGGAAAATCTTTAAAAGAACAAACACAGAAGGAAACAAATTACACTACTACCACAAACCAAATGAAGCAGCCAAAAAAGCAGTAAAACTAGCTAAGGAAACTACATGGGAGGAATTTGGAAGAAAAATAGAAGAAAACTATGTAGAAAATCAAAAATAATTCTGGAACGTAATAAAAAAGTTAAAAGGAAATCAAACAGAACCAATACGGAATATAACGAACCAAAAGGAAGAATTAGCAACGACAACTAAGAAAGTCCTAGAAGTCTGGCAAAGACAATATGAAAATAAATTCCATAACGACATGGAGGCCAACGAACAAGAAGCGGGCATAGAAATACAAGAAGAACCGCAAATAACGCTATAGCAAGAAGGTCAGGAAGAAGAAAATATAAGAGAAAAAGAAATCAAGATGGCTGTAAAAATAATGAGAAATGGGAGTCTCAGGGGAAGACGACATCGCCTCAGAATTGATAAAAAGGGAGGAGATGTAGCAACGAAGTGGTTGAAAACAATCCTTCAACAACCATGGGAAACAGAAACGATTCCATCGTAATGGGAAAGAAATATAATAATACCCATAGCATAACAAAGAGCCACCACAAACTGTGAAAACTACCGAGCCATATGCCTGTCGTCAATGAGCTTAAAGATATACTCAAAAATCATACGAAAGAAATTGAGAGCAGAAATTGAAGATAAAATAAAAGATAAACAAGCCGCTTTTCGCCGAGGGAAACAAACCCAAGACCATATACACACTATTAGGGTAATCATAAGCAAAATGATAGACAAGAACAGAGACTTGTTCTTAGCATTTCTGGACCTTAAAGCTGCATTTTTCCGGGTGCCGAGCGAACAAATGGAAGGTCCTGGAAGAATTACAATCAAGCCCTAAATTGATAAGGATAATAAAGAGCATGAATAAAAGAACAGTAGGAATAGTTAGAATAAACGGAGAAAAGTCAAAGGAATTTAACATGGAAAAAACATAAAACAGGGAGATAGCCTAAGCCCCTTACTATTCGTAGTGTACATAAACAGTATAATAAGAAAAACAAAAAATGAAACAAGAAAATCAAGATTAGGGTATTACAACATGAACCCTACAAACACATAAGACCTAATTTATGCGGACGACATCCTGGTAATGGCAACTAATACAAGACAGCTACAATACAACATAAATATATGGAAACAAAACTTGGAGGAAAAAGGAATGGAAATAAACACACAAAAAAGTAAAATACTACACATCAAGAAAAACGATAGAGAAATAGAAGAACCCATTTTCCTCGATGCAGCACAGCTACAATATGTAGAAAAGTATGAATATTTAGGCACATATATAAAAAATGACGGAAGAATACATGGCGAAATCAATAATAGAATAAACAATGCAAATAATATGTATTATGAGATAAACTATACCATCATAGGAAAGGAAGAAATTAGCATCAAGGCAAAAATGCACCTCTATAAAACAATATTCACCCCTACTCTGTTATACGGAGCGGAGACCTGGGCAATAACAATAAACATAGATCGAAGGTGACTGCAACAGAAATGAAATACCTAAGAAGAGTCCTAGGAAAAACAAGGAGAGATAGGATAAGGAACAACAGCATAAGGCAGGAACTGGACCATCAACATATTGTACGCGAAATTGATAACAAACACTTAAAGTGGTACGGACACGTACACCGCATGGACATCACAAGATACCCGAAACTGATAATGGAGACAAGAATGGAGGGAGAAAGAACAAAAAGCAGACCCCGAATACAATGGGAAGATAATATCAGGCCGACGGCTAGTATAAGAGGAAAGAATATGGAAGAGGTGAAGAGAATGGTAAGAGAGAGGAAAATCTATAGAAAATGGATAATGGACCCAACGCCGTGAGGCATAAATGGAAAACGAGAAAGAAGAAGAAGAAGAAATATGCATTTCGACCGTTGACCTAGTGAAAATCTTATCTCTCAATATTCCTCATCCAAGTTACTTTAGTTAGTCCAAATTCTTACTGAAGATGTCACCTTATTTACCAAAATAAATATTTAGGTGTTCATCATCATCATCATCGTCCGACTATATCTCTCCATTGTGGGATGTAAGCCTCTCAAAGAGTTCTTCATTGAACCCTGTCTTGCGCATTTTATAGCCAGTTGCAATCTGTCGTTCTTTTGATATCACCTATTCATCTTAACGGCCGTCTTCCTCTATTGCTTTTTCCCGTTCTCGGTCTCCGTTGTACTATTCTCATCATCCATCTAGTGTCTAGTTCTTGTGCCCAGCCGAAGACCGTACTGTGTTATACATAAATTTTATTGCTATTGTTATATGAACTATTATTATATTGCTATATTAAATTTAGAAGAAAAAAATGATTATCGAGACATATAGGAAGTACAATTTATAGTGTTCACTACTGTCCGCGGTTTCTGGTATTCGGGGAAAAGCTTAGAACCAATCACCAGTGGATACGGGGGCCCCATGGATTATGTCTATTTGTCATCATGTTATCAATTACTATCTTATGGGTAAAATGTTAAAATGCATATTACAGGTTAACGGTGGAAACTATTTCCATAATAAACAGTAAAAATAAACTTTTCTAGTGCCGTTTAAATATTCCCACCGAATATGAGGGGCTTAGAACAATGTTGGTACATTCTGGGGGCGGTTTAGTTGTTGGTGAGTTAGCCATACCACACTTCACCGTGGTTCTAACAATGTATTCACTTGTACAATAAAGCGCTAAAATAAACATTACGATTGAAAATCCTTCAAGTGTGAAGTGATTCGTTTATCTCTATGCACATATGCGAGGCTTATAGTCGAGGCATGGTGAGTGAAGGAAAGGTCAGAAATGGCCGAACAAACTTGCACAATAAGAATTGAAGTAACAAATCTGGTGAAGAAAGTAAACAAAAAATTTGTGAAGATCGGTGCTTCAATTTGCACGTATGGATCTGTATAAAATTGTTACGCACAAGGTACAGCTATATTAACACAAACAAACCAGCGAATGATTTCTGCAGTAACCTTCCTGCATCGCTAAGAAACTGATGGCGATGAGTACATGATTCCCATCGTGACTGGCGACAAGACTTTTCAAATGTTGAAACCATACATCAATCAATGCAGTGAAAGCATGCGAGTTCCCTCAAATCCCAAGATTTCTAGCAAACGTTCCTGAACCTGAAGCCTATAGCTATTGCTTTTAGGACACTTTTTCTCCCATCTTTAGAACTCTTCACGTTCCTGTGACCGATTTGTCGAGGACAACGACCTCAATACATCGATACAAAATGATTTTCGTCAAAAGAGGCAACCTTCTATGACGAAGGTATACAATAACTTTTTTCAATTTCTTGTGCATCGTATATCAATTGCTTTCTTTTGTAGTAGTGTCTCAATATCTCATCGTATAACTTATGGAAAATCTTTTAATTGAAATTCGCCTAATTTATGGAATGTCTTTTAACTAAACCTCTTCTACACCAGCTTATTCTACCAAGGCACGTAAGAGTTCAGGAAATTTACTGTATTTCACCAGAAGGATAACGTCAAAATATAGATTCTCTCTTCTATGACAACAAGGCTGGCCACATGTGGGAGTATGACATATTGGCTCACCACTTCCTTCAGCCGCCTGTTCACGACACCACTGCCGAAAACATAAATTCCAAACTTTGACGTGTATACAAGTTAGCAGAACTGCAGTTATTGTCCAGGTAGTGCTAAATACAACTGACTAATTGTATGCATCAGTAGATAGGTGATTACCTGCCAATTTGAAAGAACAAAACCGACGACGGTATTGCAATTATTGCAAATTATTGGACGGGCCGTTTTAAGGTACTCGTAGCATCTCTGTCACTAGCTATACCATCGCTAAAATTGAAGGAGAGCAGCTACTGAAAACAATGTTCTATAGTTTAACAAACTGCAAATATTACCAGAACTACAAATTCCATCAAGTGTAAACTCTGCTTAATCTGTTTAACCGGTCTTGTTGTTTGTGATCAGAGCACACTGTACGCAGTACAGGTGTAAAATCTACTAACTTAAGATTTTTCTGCGGATAAAGCGGTAAATTGTAAGCTCTAAAGCAAGCTTCTTGTGCTAATACTAAGATTTTCCTCAGCAACCTCCAGGACTTCTATCTCTGAGATATGGTTGCATTAAAGGTATTTGTCTATTACCTGCCAGTTATTTGAAGCTTATGTTGCTTTCTTGGTAGCTTACCATACATAACTAAAAAAATTGAGTAAAGTAGTAAAAATAAACATATTGAATTTAAAACAGAGACCTGCGAATGTTTCAATAATACTGAAGATTCAAAACATACGACCTTTGAACCAAAAAATAATATTTAATTCTCTCTCACCCCGCCTTTAAATTATGATTGTAGGGTTGGAAAGCTCATTTTAATAATTCAAATTTATTACTCTTAAGGAAATGACGGTGATGGGGCTTGGTGGCAAGGAACGAATTTTCCAGTCATATTTCAAACCTGAGGAGCGAAAACGGATGGGTCTGATTTGGTTAATATAAGCTAGACAAGTATAAAGAATAGTCAATTAGCCCCACTATATCCTACTGAATATTAAATTTGGATGAAGGTGTGCTCACAATGCAGTCTCATTAAGAAAAAGATTAAACAAAGATGGTTTGCATTTTTCTAAATATAGTTGTTACTTACCTTAAACGCGGTTCTAGTTTATATTGAATCTGATAGGCTACGTAATTACTATAATTATTATACATATGTTCTGGGGTGTATCAATCCTCCAGAGACAGTGTGAAGCTGGACTATGTCCAGCCAAACACTCTGTTATTCAGAGGAATCGCGTGGGGATATCACCCTCAGTTCTAACATGTGATTGGGAAAAGTTAATTCTTCGTTGACCAATCCCCCACGTAAAGTCAACCGATGCCATCCTGGCAGTGTTGTAAAACATTCATAATAATAATAGTAATAATAATATTTTGAAGTAGGCGCCATACGAGACCGATTTTGCCAGCTGACTACCTCCCGAATGATTACTAGATGAAGAAAGCTTGAACTTGCCACACACAGCATCTAATTATATTTGCTATAGTACTATTTCCACAACTACTTACATAGATACACCATTCTTGTATAATAACTATAAGAAGCAGCACATGCAAATCACAAGTACGCAACCATTCGGAAAAATACATATATCACTTCGTGGGATACATACCACAACCTCGCTAGCACTATAAATGCTACGCCACAGTCGCTACATCTGAACTTGCTATTGCTGATCATATTAACATAATCAAGATATAAAATGGTAGCACTAATATCAAACCTTACCTTAGATAAAGTATAATCGCATAATAATCAGTTAGAAGATTCGCAAAGGCTATTAAAAAGTTGTTACGCCGAAATATGCTTGACGCCTCGCTGACATCGATATTGTCTTAGGTAGATTGTCGTTCCTGACTCTTGTCTCTGTTTGTGCACCTTCAACGTTCCAAAAAACTCTTTCCCGGTGTGTAATTATCTCCCTCCAGCCTAAACCTTGCATTCTTACCAGATGTTATTATGAACCCAGGGAAGCTGCGTGTACTTTTGTAAATATTTATTAGTTGAATTTTTATTTAACCACCACTCTCATGTAGACAAAAGCCACGGCCTAATATATACGAGGGCAGCCTCTTAAGCTTTTACAAAAACTAGGTTAGACAGTAATTTTTTTGGAACAAATTGTTTTATTGCTCTTCAAAATATTCGCCTTTAAGATTTATATACTTCTGCATGCGTTCAAACCAATTCTCGAACCATTTTTTGCACTCTGAAGTTGGTATCTCCATAACATGGTTTTTGAAGGCTTCAACAGCTTCTTTTTGGTTGTTTTTCCTGATTTCGCCGATGACTTTTGACAAACAAATTGTTGTATACCATTCAGCGTTAATTGTTCTTCGATCTTCTAAAGGAATAGTTGCGACATGTCCAGTACAACCAAAGAAACAAGCGATCATTTTCTTGGAAGTGCTTCGTGAATGAACAGCTTTTGTGGGATTCGGTTCATCTTGGAACACCCAAACAGTGGATTGTTGCTTAGTTTCCGATTCATACGAATATATCCAAGTTTCGTCACCTGTTGCGATGTTGTATACGGATTTTGCAGTTTCTCGGTCGAATTCTTTGAGCATCGCCTTACACCAATTTACACGAGCCTTCTTTTGAGCTTCGGTCAAATTATGCGGAATCCATAGGAAACAGACTTTTTCGCAGCTAAATGTTTATGAAAATCGAATGTACTGCAGTCTTCGATATGCCTATGGATGCCTCTATCTCACTGTAAGTTGCATGCCGATCTTCTTTAAGCATGTTGAGTACAGCATTGATGTTGGTCGACCTTCATGTAATTCATCACTAACTGACCCACGACCACGACGATATTCTGCAAGCCAGTTGTAAACAGTATTTTCCGAAGGTGCTTCATTACCAAAAGTTGAACGAAGCGATTCTATGTATTGTTGTTGAGTTAGGCCTTTATTAAAATCGTAAAAAATCATCCAACGAAAACCTTGACCAACGTGAAATTTCCATTTCTTCACGTTCACTGTAAACTACTCGGTCAATTAAAAATTGACAGCTGCCACTTTTTCACAATAATAAATGCGAAATTTTACGAAAATAGAAATGACACATCTCAATAGCGCCACCTAATTGTTATTAAATAAAATGTCCAAAGTACTTCGTTTTCTGTAATTTTTTCTAGATAGCTTAATAATTATATGTAGACATAAATCTAAGCATTACTAAAATATGAACAGTACTATTAAAAAAAATGTTAAAATACAATTTATTTGGAAAGCAAAACCATCAATTACGACGACACATTCGTTGCATTTGGCATTATGGATACTATAACTACCAATTGAACCAAATTCGTATCTATTTAAATCAAAAAAATTAATTATTGTAGGCTGTTTCGTAAAAAAAAGGGCTCTACACTATAACGGACTACTTCAGCGTATAGAGAAAAATCTTATATTGACTGAAAGCAGTGTCCTTAATACCCACTTAAAATGCTAGGGACGCAAGGGCTTGATGCTGTCTAGTAATTTGTTGTATACATTTAAATTAAGAAGCTTTCTTTCCAATTTAGACAATTTCAGGGCTGGTAGTGTCAACAGAATTTTTAATTTTATGCTGTCGTTAAATACTTATTATATTTTATCTATTTCCATATTTTAAGTTAACAAACTACTATATTGTTAACATTTATATATTTCATATCTCCATTATTGTACCCACTGCTATCCATCACAGACCCCGACTTTGATAACAGCTCTTCTTCAGAGTTGAACGTTCTAACGTTTTCTAACACTACCTTTTCAATATATTAGTTTGCTGCAAAAATGAAAATACCTATAGCATCAGTTTGTTAATGCATCTAAAATTTGACACCAACTGCAAATTGAAACAAGGTATAGCACGAAGCTTAAGGGATTCACTCAGTTTTCATATTTAAATATGCGCGTCGGGTGCTACGCTTTCGGTAAACATAAATTAATTAAACCGATTTAGTGTTATTTATGAATGCGAGTCATTAGACGACAGGGATGTTTCGGAATAATTTTATGCCAAATTCTGCAGTTAATTTAACGACAACGTCTAGAGAAATATAACGAAAGCTGGTGGAAACATCTGCAAAGGCTTTCAATATTACTGTCGTTGTGTTTGGCAACTTTTCAGGTTCATTTTTATTACACTAGCATGCAAATAAGGCTGTAAAACAACTTATTCGTCTTACCATACGTACCTACATTACACAAAAAATAAATAGAATGGGATTCGCACATCTGCGTACTTGTAAAAGATATATTTTCAAAATGTGCACGTAGCAGTACACGTTTTACTCATAGTTTTTGTAGCCATACTAACATGCCATGAATGATATAATTTAATGACATTATTGGTGATGCGTAGATCCAAGTCCCTTCTGTGACCTACAGCAAGTGAATGGAATAGCAAAATGGTCACGACATCGAAGTCGCTCTAGTTTGAATTATACACAAATGAAATATAAATACAACCAAGTCAAATATAAATTGACAATTTGTGAGATTGTCTATCGATTTAATACAATGTTTGACTTTGAAAAAATGTCCATATTAATGATAGTTTGAATTCTCCAAGATACAAACAAAAATAAAGTTTTCTGTTTAAGTAGTTCTAACTAAAATTATTTTGTTTACACAATCAGACGTGTTAATACAATACTTATTGCAACAAAACGATCCCTTCTCTTAAAAACCGTTTCCATGCAGTAATTTAGTATAAAGCGTAATGTAACCAAAATTCGTGGTTTATCTAACAAGGCGCTGGAGACGGAATTTAATTTGCTGGCGGGAATATGAAACTTGAAATGCTAAGTTTTATGGGGGTTTCATAATTTGAAAACTATATCTATGTAGAAATTTAGTATAATCGTGGTGTAGTAAACATCTTTCACAATAGTAGTATAATTCGTTAAGGGGAACATAAAAGGTAAAGTACCATGGTTTATGAGGTATTAATAATTTAACTGGCCTGTTAACGCTAGCATGTAAAACTTTCTATTATCACATTCTCAATCATTGGCATAGTATTTTCACTTTAAGCTATATTCGAAACTGGATGTGGGGATAGGGATGAAGATAGGGACGAGGATCAGAATGATGGCGGAGATGCGGTTAAGCATGAGGTTGGGATAAAGAAGTTGGGGGGGGGGGCAATGGAAACGGAAAGGGAAATTGAACCGAAACTGATAAAGGGAATAGAAATTGAAATTGGAATGGGGAGATTAGTATAACATTAAGATTGAGAATCTGAATGATGTTTTAAGATGAAACTAAAGATTAGGGTGAAAATGGCTACAAGGATAACAAATCTTCATTGAAAATGAAAATAGTGATAGGGTTGTGGATGAGCGGTGAGGATGGGGATGATTATGAATATGAGGATGAGAATGAGATTGAGGATGAGGATGAGGATAAAGATGAAGATGAGGATGAGGATAAATATGAAGATGAAGATAAAGATGAAAATGAGGATGAGGATGAGTATGAGGATGGGGATAGGGATGAGGATGAGGATGACGATGAGGAAGAGGATGAGGATGAGGATGAGGATGAGGACGAGGATGAATATGAGGATGAATATGAGGATGAGGATGAGGATGAGGATGAGGAATTGAGGATTGGGATGAGGATGAGGATTGGGGATGAGGATGAGGAGAGGACAAGGACGAGGACGCAGGACGGGGACGAGGTACCTGAGAGTGAGATGAGGAAGAGGACGAGGAACGAGACGAGACGAGGACGACGGACGAGGACGAGGACGAGGACGAGACGAGGACGAGGACGAGGACGAGGAGAGGGACGAGGACGAGGACTAGGACGAGGACGAGGACGAGGACGAGGACGAGGACGAGCACGAGCACGAGGACGAGAACGAGGACGAGGACGAGGACGAGGACGAGGACGAGGACGAGGACGAGGACGAGGACGAGGATGAGGAGGAGGATGAGGATGAGGATGAGGATGAGGATGAAGATGAAGATGAGGATGAAGATGAGGATGAGGATGACGTTAAGGATGAAGATGAAGATGATGAGAACCGGAAGGAAGACGAAGACGAAAACAAGGACGAAAGTGATGGAAACTGCAAACACAGGCAAAGCAGAGAACGTAGTGCGGACAACGACAGAGACAAATTTAAGATAAGGCTAAATATACACCTAAGGAGAAATAAAGGCAAGAGCGGAATATGTTGGTATAAATGAAAATGATCGTGTGGATAGTGACGAGAACGAGAATTAGGATAAGGATAAAATATACGCATGAAGAAAATAAAAGAAGAGAGGAAAGATGCTGATATGAACGAATATATGCGTACGAATATGGAAGAATAAGTGAAAACATGATAATGGAGACTAGATATGACGACGCCGATGAGATTGAAGATTAGGATAAAGATGAGGGTGATGGTGAGTTAAATTATTGTAACAGATTGTGTCTTTCCCCATGGATTCCTTAACAGTTGATTGATCAACATATCATAACGTCCATTAACACGAGAAATGTGCAAGACCATTATAGTGGTTGCTTTAGAATAGTCCTAATTATTAAGGTAATGAGGTTTCTGAATTCCAATCCCATCCTGCTGATAATAATACTGGTCTCCTCGAGTTAACGCATACGTATGTGTCTAATGTATTCTAATATATTGTTTACTTAAATCTCTTCATTCCTTGGATCTCTTTCTTTTTATTTATCTTGTTCTACATCTGCTGTTACATCAACTTGTGTGTTCTGCGTCTTACATACTCTAGAGTATCTTTCCCGGTTTATCAGTAAACATAACTTCTAAACGTCGAGATATCGTTTACATTATTATCCAATTTAGACGTTACTCCTACCTTTTCTTTTTATTTAATTGCCCATCAGTACTAATTCAGTCTATCATTGTCCAACATTGTATCTTTTGCTACGTATTTCTCCTCAGCGTTTAGTAGAAGGCACGGAGGACCTACAGTTTTATGTCGAACCCAAACGACAGAAATTTCAGATAAGGTTTTAGCAATAACATTACTTAGTTGCCAACCGGATTGGTAGGTTGCAGCATAAGAGTTTTATACACTGTTTGGTGATAATGGGGAATCGAATCCCAGCCATATTCTGCTTTCTCCCCATAGACTGTTTTGTTATATATATATATATATATATATATATGTTGAAAATTATGTGTATATATGTGTTTAATATAGTGCAACGTATTTGATGGAAGTATACTTTCAATAATTCACCTATTTTGCTCTTACTGTATCAGCGCCGGAGACAAAAAACTGCCGGAACTCCTAAATCTTCGTTGATACTTCAGTGGTTCGAAATTAACTTTAAACTGTGGGTCCTCCGTGTTTCTCCCTTAGAGCTGAGGAGAAGCACGTGTTAGAAATTGCCGATATGTAGCAGGCTATTAGCAATGTCGGTATAGTATGTTGTTTTATATTGAAATATTCTGGTGTAATCAAGCACAATATGCTGAAAAACTAATGTATTCTACTGTGTAAACTTGTTAATCTTGCGAAGCATATATTTAAATCACGAACTCTGGGGCTGTAAGGTAAAACTCCGTGATATATAGAGTAGTACAAGAAAGTGGAGGTACACAGAAAATGATAAGATTCCCAACCAAATAAATTGCACAGTAGCTGTAGAACACCAACAAGATATATGTTTTCGGATACGTTAATGTTTAAAGAAAACGCCAGATATGCGATGCTAATAATCTGGTGATAGTTGAGATATACATACAGCTGCCATATGGCTTACTTTTGGTGAATTCGTCTAGCTTAAGGATATTCTAAATATTGTACAATTTTTTTATATTTTGATTCATTAACAAAATGTCACTTTCATTGCGAAATTGAATGAAAAACTAAAAATTGTTCTGCTTTATGTAACGTTCTAGTCATTAAGAAGCTGATCTTGATTAGACACAATTTTGTATCTAATTCGTATCGAGTGGCATAATAGAGAGCTAATCGATCGAAGACGAATTTTATAAAGCCATATACTCCCTGTAGAAGGCAGGGTCTGCGTTATTGTGGAATTTTCGTTGGAGATACTTATCGCAACAGAATTTGGCCATTAGTTACTGCTGCAGATTGCTTTCAAGAGCGGAGCAGATCTACATTGCCATCTTTTAATTGAACGCAACCTGCTTGCAAGGAATCTTGTTACAAGATGAAAATTTTATTAGAAACTTGAGAGTTAATTTGTGTCTAGCGTTGTAACTCTTTGTTTATGCAAATTGAGTGCTAAGGAGATTGTGGATCTAGTTTGTTTCAAACCCAGTCATTACAAATTTTGTATGATTGATGAATGGTAAATCTGCAAATAACTTGATAATGTTTTTGTCGTTCGACATTTTTGAAATGGTTTATTTAGCATTATTGCATTATGGTAATTTGTCGATTTTATATTTCACATTATTACTTTGGGTTTTTCTATAGCTTGATGGTTGTCAACATTAAGCTCTTCTTAACTATAAGTGAAAACTTAAATTATTTTGAAGGATAACATCAATAATAGACACGATAGTGTTCCATTATACAAATATCATATTCAACATAAGAAAATATTAATAGTCTACTACAATGTAAACTTGACAACGTTGTCTATTCTGAGTTGTTTATTCATAATGTGTGTTACTGATTCATTGAAGCAACATAATGTCTAGCTCAGGATACCTATGTAGTAGACTGACTTTTCCTTTTGGGAAAATAAAAATCATAGAAACGCATTTCAGAACGAGGATGCTGTTTTGGGGTTTCCTTATTACATAATGTCTTCTTGTAAACGATAGCCAGGTAGAATTCATTCCTTGACATTATATGGTCTTTTTATAGATCCACGTTTCCTCATCTAACCTTTATTATTCACTGAAGTACAAGCTAATTGAATTTGATAGTTATTTATTTAATGCTGCCAACGATCAATTATAGCTAATAAACAAAGGACTACGTACACACAGTAGAGTGCTCCTTGTTAAGAGAAATTTGGAAAACCAGAAATTAAAAACAGAAGAATTTCGCAACACAAATACAGACATTTTCTAGCTTGTATGCGTTAATTAAGTAAAAACACAAGCATCGCAGAAAGCCAATACGTACCGAAGGGTATATTAAACTTATTACTCTAACATACAAGTTACTGTTTTATAGTGTTAGTATAAAGCTAGCATTGGTATTTATGCAACTGAAGAGATTCTGTAAACTACCACCTGTTATACATCGTGTAATACATAACTTATAATGAACTCTTATAGGATAAAAAGCAGGCTAACCAGCAATTATTGCAGGATGAGAAAACTTTAACAAGTTGATATTAAATTTTACCAGCTCCACATTGTTGTCGTTCGTGAATAAACATTTTCAAAGCGTATGTTTACAAACATAAAATTCTCCATCTTCCTGCTTACATTTTTATGCTTTCCTGCCTTAGCAATTAAAATACCACTGAGAGTAAATTAATTTGGCATTCAACACGTAACCCAGCCAACCAAATCTGAAAAATCGTTACAAAATAGCAGTTCATCACAACCTGTTAATGTATGTATTTGTTCACTTTAGAAATTGTAAGTTCCTTGTTACTAAACTTTTAAAATTTCTAACTTAGCATTAAACGCTTCTTATTATGGCAAAATCAAATATACAGGAATACGCAATGCAAATGTATAGGGTGTGTAGGAGATTCCAAATAGACCAACTTCTAAAATGAAACTCATATCCAGAAAACGCACCGTTTTTAAGCTACGGCCGAACTTAAAGTAATGCTCATAACAACCAAACACTACAAATAACCCACATGACCAAAGTTACCCAAAAGATAGCTGAAAGTTAACCTCTCAAAAATAGAAGGTCATCATTAGTCAACCAAAAGTTAACCTGTGGATTAACTATGTCACAAAGTAGCCATAGAGCAACCCTAAGGCATCCTCAAGGTCGCTAAAAGGTTAACCATAGAAGATGGCCGAAAGCTAACCTTGGAAGACATCTTCTGGTTAACCGTAAAAGACATCCGAAAGCTAACCTTAAAAGTTATCTTTTGGGTATCTCTCCAACATACCCAAAACTTATACTCTGTGGTTAGCCATTATACCATCGCAAGGTTATCTTTGAAGGAAACCCATATTGATGCTAAATAAGTAAACTGAGGAACATATCTAAAAGTTAACTGCTTCTTCTGTCAAAAAACGCCCTTTAAGTGTATATGCAAGGCAACCTATCCACAGAATACTATTGCGGTTTGAATTAAGATGGTGATTTTATTTCTTATAGAATGAGTAAATAAAAATGCATTACAAACAATGGCTATTTTTTTTAGACAAATATTTTCAATAGAACAAATTATATACTCTCAAAAACTATCAATTGTAACCATAATATCCAAGACAGTGTTTTTAGCTGCGACTTCTTAAGTATTTCTAGGTACGTGCTTCTGGATCCATACTTTCGTAGAGAATAAAATGTTCAGCTCTGTGGCACCAGGTACAACTTTTGGCATTGCAACTGAAAGTAAATAATAACATGTCAACAAAAACTATCTATTGATACATATATTTATTTATTTTATTTATTTACGTAATCAAAAGACCATTTGTACCTTTGGGTGTTGGTCTGTATGTTTTACATTTACATCTTGCTATATTATTTACATTGGTATATTACATTTATTTGATTGGATTACTTATTACGCTTCGTTCTTATGTTCCTATGAGTCCTTGATTTTTCTTTTCCATATCTTCCTATCCTTTGCCATTGTTCTTACTTCTCCCCAACTTATTCCTCGATTCTCTGCCACTAGTCTGACTTTTCTTCCCATCTTTTTCGTGGTGTTTCCATTTTGTTTCTTCCTTGAGCTCTCGCTTCGTATACTTGCTTTGATATTCTATCATCCTTCATTCTATGTAGGTGCCCCAGCCAGCTCAGTTGTCTTTCTTCTATGACAGATATATTATATATATATATATATATATATATTGTCATAGATGACAAGTGCCCCACATTGGGACTGACATTATTATATAAATGTTTGAAAATTGACACTGACAGTTTATTTTTGACAATTAATTTATTAACTCAAAATTTTGAAAATGAATAAAATCAATATTTATATTATTTTGTACAACCTGCCAAAAACTAAATCTCTTATCTTAGATAGTGTTTCAATTTTACAAAAGTCTTTATATATTCTGAAGTTGGAAGCCAGACAATGAATTTCCTTTCTAGCCGCCAAAAATAAACCGCTAACTATTAATTCAGCCGAAGAGCTATGAGACAAATCTTTTTGTGTCGGTTCACTTTTAATTGATTCTTATAATTTGTATACTAATAAACAATACGTATAATTACAAATTCACACATGGATTACCACACTGGTACGAATTCCATCGCCCTGCTTCAGCTGACCTATGTATAAAATAATAAAATGTGCACAAGGTAACAATTGAAGCTTTACAGAAGTTCTTGGCTCTTTGTTTCTTTGGATTACGCAAACTAGTTACATAAAAGTGGATTTACCTCGATGCAAATGTTACTGACATTTAGGCAAACTTACATGCCGCGCCTCCATACTCCTTCCCATTTATTGTTCAACCAGGCAAGTGAAGCAGTGACTTGCCTTGCTCCCGAAGTCAGGCCTCCACACCGCTGTTCAGCTCTCCTCGCCAATCTTACAATTGAATGCACCAAACAAGTACTTGATAAAAAAACATTTTGATTATCAAAACGGTTTACTTGTAATGTAATTCCCTAATAATACAATTCTTCTAAAATGTTTTAAATTCAAATAATATTTTTCTTCCAAGCTTTCAAAAATTCTACATTCTATCAATTATTTTTTTTTACAGTCATAATAACAACAAAAATAACAGCCAAAATTACCAAGGGAAATGTAACACCAGGATACTTGTTTCTAAATAAATAAATAATAATTTTGTCAGACATAATAACATTATGATATTTATATAATTTTTCATAAGTACGACACAATCCAAATGTGAACCAAGTCAATCGAAAAACCAGTTCACAAGTAACGGAACACTCGACTAAAACACTTCAACCCCGCATGTCCCAACACAAATTCATACGCTATTTCTGTTCACTTAAATGTTCCCACCATAGTACACCAAATGTCCATCAATATATCAACTTCCTGCATTCCATATAATATAATCCTCCATCCGAATCCTTCTCATTTTATTAAATGTTATCTTTATAATAGGCTCAAACTTGGCTTGCAATCGGCTTAAATTCACCACCAGCATAATAATACATGTGTGATCCGGCAAGACTCATATTGATTTACCAATAATGTACCGAATCCCAAATTGTTGGTATTACGTAAGCAACCCTTCGACTAAACCAAAAGAACTGCAATCTTAGATTCCATTACAATATATATATATATATATATATATACAGTGCTTCCCAAAAGTAACGGATAAATTCTATAAAATCGCGGAGAAAACTATTTCATAAAAATACTCAGACACGTCGATTTTTATTTTTAAATTGTCATTTAGAGATGTAATTTTCAACTCCAACTTTAAAATTTCAAATAGCAAAGTACCCCTTCTGATACCTCATCTGATAGCTCTCTTTATGCTGAATACAACAAAAAAGTTGTTCAAAATCGGTTGATTAATATTTATAAAGATATTTACCAAAATGTATTCAAATGAAAGTGCCAATATTCGAGCAGGCGTTAATACGGTTCTAGCAATGAGTGATAAAAACAATTGAAGTTTATCGTACTCAGTACGTTTTAATGTTTTTATGTAGTATTTTTAAGATTGGATGACAGAAATTTTTTTTATGAAAAATATTTTTCTTTGTGAAAAAAAAATTTTTTCTTAAATTCTCAAAACCCATCGCATTGTTTACAGGACGTACTGAGAACATTAACTTCAATTGTTTTTACCACACATTGCTAGAACCGTATCAACGGCTGCTCTCGAATATTGGCACTTTCGATTGAATACATTTTGGTAAATATTTCCGTTATTTATCAACCGATTTTTGTTGTATTCAGCATAAAGAAAGCTATCAGATGAGGTATCATAAGAGGTACTTTGCTATTTGAAATTTTAAAGTTGGAATTGCTAGGGCTTAGGGGTTGAGGGGTGAGGGGTTGGAAATGACATCTCTAAATGACAATTTAAAAATAAAAATCGACGTGTCCGAGCATTTTTATGGAATATTTTTCTCAACGATTTTATAGAATTTATCCGTTACTTTTGGGAAGCACTGTATATATATATATATATATATATAGTTGTATACAGGGCTTTCCACGACATGAGGTCACTACTTCGTAACCATAATCTTTAGACCAAATATAGTTAAAAATTCTAATAAAGTTATGCCTTAAAGTAACCCGTTTTCAAAATACAGAGTGTTAAACTATTATTTATTAAATAATTACATTTTCAGAAAAGCCAATATCATTTTTATTTTAGTTGAAATTCACTATAAAGATTGTTCAAATTAGCCGTCGTTGCTCTAGAGACACATTCTGGCTCTTAAGAAAGGTCTGGTAAGATCTGGAAAGATCTACGAAACATATCATTGTTATTCGAGGAATAAGGAGTTTCTTTTATAATTTGCTTATTAATAAAATTACGCTCGCTAATGTAAATATTTCGATAATGTCAGCACACTCGGTCTGAATTAGTTTACGTTATCGAACGTCTGCTGTATCTCCTATGGAATTTACTTCGCACCTATTTAAAAATGACACTAGTAATTAATATTTATTGCACTGTATAACAGAGTAAAAAAACACATTTTTAACTTACAAGCATTCACACTAATCAGACTAACAATGTGCGGTTTCTAGATAAAGACCTTGCAATCATCATCATATCTTGTATAACTTTTTTTTCCTAATTTCTAAACAAACATTAATGCCGAAAGAAAACCATACAAATAGTAATTACACTATTAAAAAGTTCCCGTAAATGTAATTGCTTTTCGCTAATATACGCCATTTAAAATTACTTCGGGTTATATGGATTTGCAGATAATAAGTGTACAAATACAGGGTGTTTCTAAATAAGTGCGAACAAATTTCATCGGGTTATTCCTTAGGACAGTGGACAGAAAAAAGTTTCCATTCTTAAAAAGAGCAGCGTTCAAGATAAAATTGTTTTTCGCTTCCACACACCTTTGCGAATCACTGCTTTCAACCATGAATATTACATCAAAATATAGATCTCGACTAACTGATGAGCGTCTTGATGATTGTTTATGAACAAGATAATCATCATACTCTCCTAATTATGAGGCCCTGGCCAATTATATCCAATGCCAGAAATCACACTGAGTTTGAGATTGATATTTTTTATAAAACAAAATTATATAATGTAAACTTTGTATGTATTCACTTAACATAAGAATTTCAACAATAATTTTTATGTCCTAACAATAAAAATTAGTATTAAATATTTTTTTTTGTATTGTATGTATTATTAACTTAGATGGTGCCCGCCGCCCTACCGGTATTTTAGAATGTGCTCTAGGGTAAAAAAAGGTTGCCTTAGGTTGCCTTCTAAGAAAAAAGTTCTTGCGAATATATGTCCATAAATGTTTTGTTATTAAGTTACAGGGTGATAAACTTATTTAAAAATTTAGATTTTGAAAAACTGTTTTGTAAAAACAGTGAAACAACATTATAGTAATTCCAGAACTACTTTATTCAAAAATTAACTTAATTATAAATATATTAAAATGGAATACAGTCCTTCTTCTTCGATCTTCCGTAGTTTTTGTTCAACCATATTTATCATCCGCTGGATTACGCTTATGACAATTTTCTTGTAGCATTTCTTTATTCTGGAAATGAGCTATTCCTCTGAACTGGCTTACCATCCATCCTGAAAAGCCATGTTAGACAGGATAGCCCGAAAACTTTCGATTGGCTTATCTTCGCGAATGTTTGGTGGATTCGCGTCTTTTGCCATAAAATTGACATTTTTTTATGCTAGCCAATCTGTGGCCGTTGTCGCATTGTGGCCAAAATATCACACTGTTTCGACTATGTTTCTTCTCAATAAATTTATCAATGTGGTTCAAGCAATTTGTATAAACTCCTCTACGTTTAAGGCAAAACCCTTTGATGAAGAAGCAAACAAATCTGAAACACTATATTCAGAAATAGCGCACCATACTAATGTCCTCGATGTCAGGTTCTTTGTAGAAACCGTTATTGCCAGCTAGAAATCCATGCAAAAACGTGAAGTATTTTTCATCGTCCATTATTAGTTCTGTTTCAGCCTCCAAATACTTCCTTCTTAATTTTTTGCACTTACCTGGTATTGTTTGGAGCTGTTGCTTTGAGAACTGAGCGACTGCTCGCTTGCGATACTGCAATACTATATCTTTCAAATTTCCTCCAATCTTGTTCATAGCATCTGATTTCATTTTTATTAAGAGTTAGAATACTTAATTTACTTTTTCTTAGGCTTCACGGTAAACAGCTTGCAGGAAGATTATTTTCGTACCCTTCAAATATAGTAGGGGAAGGGGGGGCAAAGTGGACCCTGGGGGTAAAGTGAATTTTTCAAATATTTTTTTAATTAGTGGCGCTATCTATGCGTCAATCTACGTAGTACAAATCAGTATAGGTACAAACCTCCTGGTAAAATTATCTTGCCGCGTAATCGACAGGTAACCTCACAAACGGTCACATCTTTGTTTTTGTGCAAGTGTTGTAATATTGTCTGGTGAGTAAATAGCAAATAATTTGAGTATTATTTATAAACATTTATTTCTACTTAGTATGTATATTGTGATTTGGTGTGAGTAGTTAGAAATCCATTAAGATACTGCCTGATATATCTTTATTTATATCAGGCAGTATCTTAATGGATTTCTCCATTCCATTTCGTCCTACTTTACATAAACATGTGCATGTGGGGCAAAGTGAAAAACATAAATGGGGGCAAAGTGGAATAATTCCACTTTGCCCCCATTTATGTTTTTCACTTTGCCCAACAGACACTATTTCATGGTTACATATTTCCTTGCAGATTATAATTATGGTACGTAAATATAAACGGAAGACTACCCAGCAGTCTTGGGATGAAGAATCGATGAAATTGGCGATAAGGGAAGTGAGGAGAGGGAGTTTGTCTGTTAAGGCTGCGTCCGTACAATACAGCTTACCGAAAACGACGTTATATAGAAAAGCAAAAAAAAGCAACGAGGAAAATGTGTCAAAAGCTGCTCAAAAGGGACTGGGCCGGTTCAGAACAGTATTCAATGTCGAGCAAGAAAACGAACTCGTAGAATACATTTTGTTGATGGAAAAGAGACTATTCGGTTTGAGCCAAATGGATTTGCGTTCTCTTGCTTTTCAATTCGCAATAAAGAACGGTATTCCTAATAACTTCGATGGAGAATCAGGTCTAGCTGGACGTGACTGGGTCCAGGGATTTTTGAAGCGACATCCAAGACTTTCCATGCGCTTACCAGAAAACACGTCAGCTGCCCGAGCATCTGCCTTCAATAGACCTAATGTGGCAAAATTTTTTGCGTTGCTTGGAGAGTTAATAGACAAATACAAATTCTCAGCTAGTCGCATTTACAACTGTGACGAGACAGGTATATCGACTGTACCAAATAAACCTGGGAAAATTATATCATTGAAAGGAAAGAAACAAGTAGGGATATTATCTTCAGCCGAAAGAGGCACTCTTATCACTGCTGAAATATGCTACAATGCCGTCGGATCATACATCCCTCCGTTGTTGATATTTCCTAGAGTGCGTAGAAATCCTCTCTTCGAAAAGGGATTGCCCCCCGAGTCTCTTGTGGAGTATCATCCATCAGGGTGGATGCAATCACATATATTTGCTCCAACTTGGTTTAACCATTTCCTGAAATATTGCAAACCGTCAGAAGAAGAACCTGTTCTGCTTATCTTAGACGGTCATTCCACGCATACGAAAAATTTAGAGTTGGTTCAAATGGCAAAGGAAAATAATGTTCATATTCTTGTAATTCCACCACATACTTCACATCGAATTCAGCCATTAGATGTGTCGTTTATGTTTCCTCTTAGTTCTTATTATGGGCAGGAATGTAAAAATTGGTTGCGTAATAATCCCGGAAAAGTCATTACGATTCATGAAAGTGGAGAATTATTTGGTAATGCATACCAACGGGCTGCAAACACACAAAACGCCTTAAGTGGATTCAAAAATACAGGCATTTGTCCATATAATCCAGGAATATTCCCCGACGACTTATTTGAACCGGCGGAAACAACTAACAGAGAAGGCAACAACGAAAGCGACAAGGAAGAAGTTGCAGAAGAAGATAACACTCCTCTGCATCCCATAGAACGTACTACGCCTACACCTGAAATAATTCAGGCTATTTCTCCACAACGCAGAACAAACCAGGCATCCCCACAACCTGGCTGCTCTCGTGAAAGCCAACAGGAAGAACATCCGCAGCTATATTTTTCGCCAATGGATATCATGCCTATTCCAGAAGCTGATAAACAGAGGCCAAAGAAAAATTATAAACGCGGGAAGACAATGATTCTAACGGCTACTCCTAACCTTGAAGAACTTAAGGAACGCGCTATACTATCTCAGTCAAAGTCGAATAATCAAGCCAAACGAAAAATTTTCTCTGTCGCAAATAAAAACAAGAAACGCAAATTGACAGCACTTGAAGCATCGAGCTCGGATTCCAGTGATGCAGATCTATGTGACGATTCATTATCCAGTTGGAATGAAGAAGAAGTTGATGAAATATCAAAGCCCTTGAATCAGAGCCTTCTTATTGGGGAAGTCAACACTGAAGATATAAATGAAGGCGATTTTTTACTTGTTAAACTTTTTGATCTGATGAGCAAAACCACAAAAACGTTTGTGGCTAAAGTTCAGACTATTAAGGATACAGCCAATCAGACGAATTCAACTATTACAGTTTCATTCATGCGCCAATATAGGCAGCATGTCGATACTTACGTTTTTCCTGAGATTCCGGATGAAAGCGACATATTTTCTAATGAAGTCGTTGGTATTCTGCGTAATTCGAAAATGCTTCGGCATGGTCAAATCAAATTTCAGATAAAATAATTGTTGCATTTACTGTTTTACTATTTTCTATAACTTTTCTGTTTTCTTATTGAGAAAATATACTTTCGTTTAATAAAATATGTTTCCATTGTTGTATTATTGGTAAACCTACATAATGTCAAAATTGTTCAAATTCACATTACCCCACAGAAGCTTCACTTTGCCCCACATCAATTTTCACTTTGCCCCAACCATGGGGCAAACTGGAATTTTGGCCAAGACTTACTAAAATTTTCATATTGAAAATGTGTTCAACATTATGCGCACTAGAAATTTAATATTGGTAAATTAATGAATATACTATAATTAAAGCACAGAAACAATCAAAAATTTAATAAAACCTATTTTACTATGAAGAGTTATTTGTTAAGGTGTCCACTTTGCCCCACATTCCCCTATTCGTGGATAACTGGTCTTTAAAACACTTGCTCTATTTCGAGCACTTCGGCTGCGCAGTCGTGCTCGAAAAATCGCGCGTGTTTTAAAAACCTTAATATCCACTTATACTTTAATATACTATTTTATAGTTATATCGTGATCCTCGTTTGTACCGCTCGCGCAGTGTCGAGACGGTGTGAAGCGAGGATATTTGTTATATTATTAATAATTAATACTGTAGAGTTTTTGTAAATAAATCTAATTGTATGGAATCTTGGTTTTAGTACACCACAATTCAACCGGATTGTTTTCAGTTGTATTTGTCAAAGCATTAAATTATTAACTGAAAGGAATTAATAAGCACTTTCTCACATTCCCTAGCGCCAAACTACAGAATGTGTTTATTTGTTGTTCTCTCCTGGTGCGTCAAAACGCAGTATATCTAAACAAAGAGTAATATATACTATTACACAGACCATGCTGGAGTACAAGCAAAAAAAGTGATCTACTATTACATTTGGTAACCTGTATGGTCTTCTGTAATCGTGTTCATTACTCTTTTTTTTTAAGCTAATTTACGTTGTAATACCTCGGGAGACGACTACAAACAAACACGAATTCTAATTTGGTTCAATGGTTTCTAAATACCAAATCAAATGCAAATGAATGTTGGTTGAACAGAAAAAAAGTGTTAAGTCAAATAAACATTTTAGTTGCGTGAATGTCTCTAAATGCATTGGTTGAAGAAATATTAGTAATTAATTCAAAGGTCAATAAATGTTAATTCAACAACCTGTAAGTATATAGCGGTGGCGGTCAGATTGTGTACATGTTAGACAATTGAAGACCGCAAACAAACGGCGATCAAGTTATCGCGTCTGTACTTTTTGCAGCGTTCTACCGCGCCAGTCCTGCTTAAACGCGGTCAGACGCTGCATGCACTATTTGCCCGCTTGATCGCGTGAAATTCACAGTGTTTTTCAACAGCAAAAATGACTGAAACCGAACAGTTTATTGAAATAGTACGTTCATATAGTGTATTATATGATTTATCACATTCCGAGTACAAAAATATTAAAAAGAAGGATAAAATATGGGACGAAATTGCTAACTCTTCAGGAAAAAATAGTAAGTATGGAAAACTTTTGTACAAAACAGTTTCTTATATTTTTTAAGTATAATAATATTAGTATTTAATCACATACATATTTAATTATAAGTAACATTAACCGCTGTTGCCACTATATTTAAACATCAAAAAGGGAAACAAATCTCTCACGTATTTGGAAAGATGCATTAGTTGGTCTTCGCCCTTCAACTGAAAAATTTTGAAGAGCTCCAAGAGGTGGTTGTTCATCTTCCTCTAAATTCATGAACAACTCATCGCTTTTTTTTGAGCGAAGGTAATTGTGTAAGATACAGATAGCTTTAACAATAGCAATAGTTGTATCTACTTTCACTTCAATAGGTCTTAATAGCACACGCCATTTATGAGACAAAATCCCAAAAGCATTTTCCACAACACGACGCGCTCGACATAACCTCTTATTAAATTTTTCTTTCCTGTTGTCTGTTCTTGACTGACGGTGAGGAAAAGGTCGCATTAGATATTCGCGTAGTGGAAAACCTTCATCTCCTACTAGCACACAAGGTGTAGATTCAGCTTGATACGGTAGAGGTCTATCTTCAGGAACATTAAGTGTATTATTAGCTAGTCTTTGTCCCATGGCTGATTCCTCGAAAAGACCGCCATCACTATTTCTGCCGTACCCGCCGACATCAATACAAATAAATTTGTAATCATGATCAACAATAGCCAGCAAAACAATAGAAAATTTTTGTAAATAACAAAAATAATTAGAACCTGACTTGTTAGGGCATTTTATTGTAATATGTTTACCATCAATACTGCCTATACAGTTCGGGAACTGCCATTTATCATTAAACCCAGCTATTGTCGATTCCCATATTTCTTTTGTCGGTTCGGGCATGTAGGTAAGCTGCAAACGGTTCCAAATTGCATAGCAAACTTCCGAAACGATAGCACTTACGGTTCTAAACCCCATTCGAAAACTGTGACCAATGGTGCTAAAAGAATCCCCAGTAGCAAGGTATCTGAAACAAAAAAAAAACCACTATTGTTGATTATTTTTCCATTAAAAATAAAAAAAAAACGAAACTTATAATAAAGAAGAATAGTCAGCTCAAAACTAATTTTAAACTTACACTAGGTACTGGATAGTGGTATGTAAATGTATTTAATTTGATTTGTTTCTGCAGGCGAGGACCTGAAAAAAAAGTGGAAAAATCTAAGAGATTCGTATAGCAAACATTTAAGAACCGAGAAGAAACGCACCGGACAAGAAACGAAGATTCTTGATCGATATAAAACCTGGCCTTGGGCCCAGCAAATGGAGTTTCTTAGACCTTTTCTACAGTTCTCGAAAACAGATTCCAACGTAGCCAACCAGCCACTTCGCGAACAACGGGACGGAGAGGACGACAACCTTGTGGAGATAAGCGAAATAGAAGAAGAGAGGGTTTCTCAACAATCACAGCCTCTCCGTGAGAAAAATCATGCGCCAGTTCAACAAGTAACACCTATAGCGAATCGGAAAAGGAAGTCGGAGGAAAAAGCAGCACATCCAACGTCAGTGCAACACAGGTGCTCACATATTTAGAAAAAAGACAAAGCAATCGTAATTTGGACCTTGACGATATTGACTTAATGTGTATGGCGTATGCCAAAACTATCAAAAAGTTTTCACCTCGAAGGCAAACGATGGTCAAATTTAAAATGTCTCAAATTTTAATGGAGGCGGAATTGGCACAACAGACGGACGACGAACAAAATAACCAAGAGGGGAGAGCCCCGTTATCAACATTCAGCAGACCATGTTCCTCTGCATCAGCACATACATCATTGTCCGACTCATCATTTTTATCACCGCCGAAATCAGAAATATGTTCCAATCTTGTCCCGGAGATCGAAAGTCAAGCTAAATCATCCTCGAGCTGGTACGATGAATTTGGCTTACCAGTGAATAATTACGAACAGTTATAACTTTTTTGTACCGTTTACAATTGGTTGAAGACAATAAAGAGTATATTTTGATTTTTATTAAAATGCTTGACTATACTTATTGTTTTAATTACCTACGTATGCAGACTATCTTACCTGAGTGTAACTGCCAAACGTTCAGCTGTCTCAATAGGTTTTCTATAGTTTGTAAATTCCTTTGTAAGATCTAGCTTAAGTATGTTCAACAGTTCATCGAAACATTCTATAGTCATTCTAAAATAAACATAAAAGCGTTCTTCATGATTTCGAAGTTCCTGAAACAGTGTATGAAACTCTCCCTTTGTCTCTCGTTCGATGTTAATTTCATGTATCCATTTTCTTCGTTTATTTCTGAAAAATTAGATAAAATTTAACACTGTGTTCAACCTTCTATAAGCCAAGGCTTCATGTATGTTATATAAACTTACCTGTGCCTTTCATCATCTTCGTCCAGTAATAATGCTAGTAATATAGCTTCTTCTTCTACTTCGTCCATTACGTCTATTGATATGGAACATACAGATGCTAAAATACTGAGAATTTACAAGCGATCACCTCATACGACCGCGTCAGTGTGCGGACTCGCGTTTGCCACCGCCCCCGCCACCGCCACCGCTGGAAGAAAACTTCAACGGTGCCACCCGACTTTGTCAACAGTAAATTTGGTAAACCTTACGGAATTTCAAGAAGTACGCAATTGGACCTAAGCAGTACAGTACAAATATTCTTACAAGTTTTGTCTCCAATATTTTTGCAATACATTGTAGAACAATCAAACTTATACGCCGTACAAAACCACACACTGCTTGAATTACATGTGGATGAGCTCAAAGCCTATTTCGGGATACTAATAATAATGGGCTTTCATACCCTACCTAGCATGAAACTTTACTGGAATAGCGATTGCAACTTCAATGTTGCCAGAATACAGAATATTATGAGACTGAAGCGCTTTCTAAAAATTACTCGAAATATTCACTTAAATGACAACTCTATAATGCAAAAAAAAAGAAGAAGTTGGATTCGACAAAGATAAAGCCTTTTTTAGATTACATCAACAAAAAGTTCAAAATGCTGTTCCATCCATCACGATATTTATCTGTTGATGAATCGATGGTGAAATACAAAGGACGAAGCAGCCTAAAACAATACATGCCGATGAAGCCCATCAAACGGGCTTCAAAGTATGGATTACAGCCTGCGCAATGACAGGATATTGCCTTGGAATGTCGATATACGAAGGGGCTGATTCTAGCGCAAATAAAAATGATTCTTTAGAAGAACGTGTAGTAAGTGCCTTGTCACATGCCTTTGAAGGCTTCAGCTACTGCCTGTTTTTTGACAATTTTTTTCCTCGGTGATACTAGCTGAAAGATTTTTACGAAAGAAATTTTTTTGCTGTGCTACGATAAGGCAAACCAGAAAATACTTTCCAAAATCTGAACTGAATTCTGACAGAGATATGAAAAAAGGAAAATTTGATGGAGTAATTGCAGAAAATATTTCAGTATCAAAGTGGAAAGATAGAGGAAAGAAATCTGTTTGCGTGATAAGCACCATGCACAACCCTCAAGAGACGACAAAAGTGCTAAGAACACAAAAGGACGGTTCTAGGGCATCAGTCACCAACCCTGTTGCTATTAGAGATTATAATATGTACATGGGAGGTGTAGATCATTTTGATCAGTTGCACTCAACATACAATATTTCCTGGAAAAGTCGCCGTTGGTGGATGAGAATATTTTACTATTGTCTTGAGTCCTGTATCGTGAACAGCTATATTTTATACAAAACCACACTGAACATGTCAAAACATAACGCGAAACCAATGACCCACCTGAATTTTCGATCAGCCCTTGCATCAGAACTTATTGTAGGTTACTGTGGGAAGAAAAAATCCGGTCCTGTACCACAGACTGGTCGTGGGAGGAAGAGAAATAATCCTCAGAACCGTCCTACTACACTAAATACAATATGGCTGAATAATGTTGGCTTACATCTTCCTACAAGAGGAACCCGTCGACGTTGTGGATATTGCAGTACTAAGAAGCAACAACGCCGGTCAGATATAATCTGCCAAGAATGTAACGTTGCATTATGCCTCGAGTGCTTCATACTATATCACAGATAATAAGTAAAAGTCATGTTTCGAGCAACAAGTTTCGGCTAAATGTTCCAGAATATGCTATGTTGCAAATGATTTATACAGTGCTGTCGTTGTTTTAAGCAACAAAGTAGCAAGCAATATGTGGTACAAATATGTACCAGTGAAACTTCCAGGTAAAACGTTTGCAGGAAGTAACAGTGGTACACATATGTACCACCCCTTAAAAAAAAGTAAAGTATCAGTAGTGTCGAAATTTACAGGAACCACATGTGCAGGTACCACATGCTTGCAACAAAATTGAACCGCTAAAAGTATCCCTAGGGTTCTGTCACTTAAAGGGTTAAAAGAAATGTCGCCCATTTAAAAGAATCAGTTCAATCGTTCTTTAATGAGCTTTCACTCACAATAAACAGAGTGCCTCCAGAAAATATTATAAATTTTGACGAAACCTGTTTTTCAGATGACCCAGGAAGGGTTAAAGTTATCGTTAAAAGAAGTTGCCGTCATCCTGAGCGCCTCATGGATTCATCAAAAACTGCTATAAGTGTTACGATGACTGGAAGCGCCTCTGGCAAGCTTTTGCCTCCATATGTTTCCTATAAAGCAGAACATGTATGGCAGTCGTGGACCTTGAACGGCCCAGCTGGATGTAGGTTCAATCGCTCCAAAAGTGGGTGGTTCGATCAAACAGTTTTTGAAGATTTCTTTATAACAATATTATTACCATACTGCAGAACACAACCTGGTAAAAAAGTATTAATATGCGACAATTTGTCGTCTCATGTATCGATATTTTAATTGATAATTGTAAACAGCATGATATATGTAGAGTTTGTTCTCCTTGTACCAAATAGTACACATTTGATGCAGCCGCTAGATGTGGCATATTTTAGACCATTAAAGACAGAATGGCGGAAAGTACTGGCTGCCTGGAAAAGTCGAAATAAAGGCGTTCTTCTGAACAAAACTTTTCCCAGTCTTTTGCAAAAAACACTAGAAAATTTAAAAAATCATGAAGCAAATCTAGAGGCTGGATTTGAGGCTGCTGGGATATTTCCTATAAATTCAGAGAGTATTAAAAAATTCCAGATACAACAGAAGATACAAACCCTGATAATTGGACCAGCTCTTTTGTTGATCTTTTACGTGACACTATGTTGGGAGCTACCCAAAAGCCTAAAGGTAGAAGAAAGAAAATCAATGTTGTACCAGGCAGAAGTGTTTGCGCTCCAAACGAAGATAATGAGGACACTGACGAAGATAATGAGGACATCAGCGAAGATATGTATAAGGAAATAAATTCACCTGAACAGGATAACCAGTCTGTTGGTTCCAATATATCCGAAGAAGTGGAAGAAGAAACAGAGGACACTGCCCAACTAAAAACAGGAGATTTTGTTTTAGTCAACCTTATACGGCAAAAAGGCGAAAATTTGAAATATGTGGGAATTGTTTTAAATCTGAATGAAGACCCAAAATCGGAGAATCCTGTACGCATAGATTTGCTAAGGCCAAAAGGTACAAAACATTAATTATTTGTCTTCCCTAATATCAAAGATATTTATGAAATAAAGAGAGATCAAATTCTTAAGATTTTGAAGAAACCTACAGGGTTAAGGAAAGGTGGCTATTTGTTTGATTATTGTGTATTTTAGTTATGGTAATATAGGTTTTTCCAACTAGTATTCGTTTAATTTTGTATTTTTTAAGACATGTATTTTAATAAATATTTTCTCTTTGTTCTCATTTGATGTATTAATGATGATCAATCATGTAGTAGTCAACTGTATTTTTATACCTACTATTAAACATGAATAAATGGGTTTCTTTTGACTAAATGTTTTTTGTTTAAATGTGTCTATTTGCAATAATATAAAAAATGTAATTTGTGTCCAAAGACACCCCTCCTATAGTATTATTTTGACCTAACATAACATTAAAGTGGTTGTCCAAAGTCACCCCTATCCATGGGGTCACTTCGGACAATAATTTTTAATAAAAAAAATATTAATTATTATTTTTTCCAAAATAATGATTCGTATCTCTTGCTAAGACTGTGCATGCACTTTATATATGAATTTGACGTCAGTTATGTCTAATTTGAGCCTTTGGTGATTAAAAAACTGTCCAAACTGTCCAAAGTCACCCAGGTTGGTAATTGGAAAAAAAGACATATGGTCGTTTGGGGTAAACGCGTTTTTGGGGTAAATGCGATTCTGCGACTCATAATACTGTCCAACTAAAATTTTACTTAAATAACGTTCGGATGTTGTTAGGCAACTCTTCTTTCACCCAACTGAAATGTTGGTAGCACCACAGCGCATATGTCAATTCCTCGAAGTGATGTCATATGGTGCGTATTTTAGTGAACCACAGTTGTACATTTGCAAAGCAGTTAAGAAACTCGACAAGCCAAGTGAAATTTGGATAATTCAGAAAGCAGTTGCATTTTGCGGTAAGCATAATAGAACAGAGTGGTAAAGTTTTATTAACATAACCTAAAAACTGTATCTGTCGCGTGGGGTGGCGCATTTCCACCGGAATTTTCAATGACTGGAGGA
The DNA here is from genome assembly GCA_014611495.1 of Limonius californicus. Taxonomy (NCBI): domain Eukaryota; kingdom Metazoa; phylum Arthropoda; class Insecta; order Coleoptera; family Elateridae; genus Limonius; species Limonius californicus. The sequence goes on along the minus strand of JABXWE010105521.1, from coordinate 12,702 downwards.
AGTGCGTCACACATGTACGGGGTAAGTGCGTTCTACTGGCGCATTTACCCCATTTTGTTAGTAATTAGGTAATATTTATAATAAACTTCGTTAAAACATATAATGATGAATTTGAAAATTTGGAAAATCTCAAAGTAGGAGACTATTGCTTCGTTAAATTTTCTACAAAGAAAACCCTTCGTAACTACGTCGGTCAAATTTAAAAAAAAATAATGATGAGTTTGATATACAATTTTTCAGATGCAAAAATAAAAAATTTGGCACATTCAAATGTCCTGATGTAGAGGATCAGTGCCCAATAACATTTACTGATATTGAAAAAAAACTTCCACTGCCACGAAATGAAAGCAGAGGCCTCCTTACATTTCGGGTCGACTTTTCCGCTTACAATGTATCTTAAGCTTTCAAATTTTTCATTGACTCTTATGTCTGTGTGTTTTTTGTGTTTATATTTACAACTTGTTACTTTTATGTTGCTTTAAAAAGAGCTTAAAGTTCTTCAGTTTTGTATTTAGTTGTTCGTTGTTATCTTTAATAAATTTTCTTGAAGGTAATAATAATAATTTTATTTAGGTAAATATTTTCACAATCCAAAAAGTCTATATTTTGTCGCAATTGCCCCGTTCAGCGCTTTAAACAATTTATGGCTAACTGACATAGTGGTGGTGCATTTAGAAGAAATTCAACATTTTCAAGAGCGCATACCGATTCCAGAAAACTACATATATATGTATTTCCTAAGGTGCAAAGAGTGTGCAAAAACAAAGAAGAGAAAAGAAACAAGTCTAAAATGTAAAACTTGTTTGGAAAAACCTCCATTATGTGCTGGCGAATGCTTCGAAAAGTGGCACACCAAAAATTAGGTTTCTTACTTTTTATTTTTTTTATTGAATAATTTGAAAAATTTTGTATTATTTCGTATCGTAGCTGTCAAATGTATCATATTAATATTAAAAAATAAACATTTAATGCAAAGTGTCTAAAAATGTTTGAGTTAAAGGTGTGACGGTTGCAACCGCACCGTCCCACCAGAAAAAAAGCTTGGTCTAGTGGGGCACGACGGCCACAGCCGCATACATGTTCAAACATGTAACATGCAGAAAATAACATAACAATATAACCCAATAAATTTGGCTGAGTAAATATCTAAATTTCATGTTTTACACTGGGTGCTTTCCTCAGAGCCCACCTACATAAATAGGTGTCCGTCAACGTGTTAACACAGAATTTAATTTATGCTTTCGTAAACCGCATTCTGATAGCTGCTCCAAATGTGATGGTTTACAAAACCTAATTAAACATTCTTCAAACGAAGAAATAGGGTCAGCAAGTAAAATTAATTTAGAAATCCACCAAAGAAAAGCAGAACGCGCAGTTCACAGCAAAAAAATGGATATTGAAACCTACAAATCTTGATCAGATACAGCTGTTATTGGGGGCGCACACGAACTCCGGTACGGTTAAGGGTCATCGATAAGTAGGCCCCTGAATTCCGGTACGGGACCATGAGATTGCACTTCGACGATAAGATCGCACCTGAACTGCGGTATGGAGATTTTATAATATAATAAGTTTAATAAAAATAAAACGCAATATTTCTGTATACATAATATACCTACATACATACATATTCTTAAACAATATTATTACAACATAGACATCAACGACATTATTCAACAACAGAAGAAAATTTATACGATACGCACTTCACAAAATCCACCCTATTAATTTCATTTCTGCCATACTGATCAATCTTTTCTTGGAGATAGCGTTGCCTTCGAAGAATTTCTTTACGAATAGGTCGCGGTGGATTTGTTATGGCAGTGTTCATTTTTATATACGTGTCAGATTGCATGTTTTTAATTGCTTCCAAAAACACATGAATATTTGGGTGAGGAGAAACGCAATAAGCATTAAATTTTGAGTGAAATGACTCGCAGGTATTTGTTGTTCGCCAAAGATCAGCACTATTGGCAGCCCATATATGAGGAGGAAAAGTAGATTGTTCATCAATATAGGTCTCCACCCAGTAATCTACGAATTTTACAATTCTTGCATCATTTGGTTGTTCATCCGCGAAATCGAATACTACAGCGTCGCCGACATCCCCAAAAGGCAGAAAAGTGAGACCAAACAAATAATGTAACCATTTACCAGTAGTAGAATTTTCATCCTTATATTCTACAGCTAAGCCTACCTGCTGGATTTTTCGCCACCTGCCAAAAATTAAAAAAATATTTATATAGATCATTTAAATATAAAGATTGAATTACTTACCACACTTGTGTGAGATGAAATCTGCAGCCAATAATACAAACTTCTGGAAAATTTTCTTCTAAACTTTGATGAATAGCGATTTCAAAATCGACAACCACTGATTTCGGGCGAAAGTTGAATCCTTTTTCAACACATTTTTGCCGAATTAAATAAAAAAGTTCGACGTAGATAGTTTTCTTCTTATTTGGTAGCAAACAGAAGACAACGGGTACGTAAATGTTGTTGCAAAATGCATGTATGGTAAATAATTGCAGAAAATACTTCGTACAGTGGTCGAATGTCCCATCCATAAACACTGTCTCTTGGTTACACATAAATTGTAAATTGTTCTCACAAGAAAATACCACAATATTTTTTTCTCTTTCATTTATTAATAAAAATGGCTCATCGCTTGTTGTGAAAATGGTGACAAAATCTAAAAATTCTTGAACCTCAGACGTAGACTTGGGTAACTTCGGTATTAATTGAAGTTTGGTGTGACTGATGTTGTTTCGAATTAGTCGTATATCATTAGAAGTCAAAGTTTGTAATGTTGATTTTTGTTTATTTAGTTCTAAATGTATCAGTTTAGAAGGTTTTTCCGATGCACTGTCACCCAGTTTTCGCTTTATACATTTGCTAATTTTCTGTCTATTCAAATCACCCACGTTAACAACTGGATGGTCATGCACACCACTTACTTTTGAAAAAATGCACCAATTGTATATAATTTAACATTGCACGTTTTTTTAATGCAGCACCAACACATTTCTGCGGTAGTTTTAACTAGTCGATATTGATAAACCTTATATCCGTGATACACTATTAATGGTTTACCTCGTTCACTTGTCATGATTTCTAGGCACTTCTACTTTTTAAGAATAACAATGTAGAACTGACATGCAAAAATAGTACGTACTTAAGGGTAGTAAATCAGTGTACTGTAAATTATTGTTTTCATTGGATAAAAATAAACTCCACCTTAGTGAAAGCTTGTTTTGGAAAAATACAAAAATAGTGTTCCTCTAATCACAAATAGATAACATTTCGGGCGTACGGGAATTCAGGCAGGTGATTAAAGATCCCAAATCAGGATTATACTAATTGCGCTGGCCGTACCGGAGTTCAGGTGCACCCGTTATTTGCTTTGATCTTCAGCGAACTTTGCCAACACCTTTATTGACAACCTCAAAAGTGTTCTATTTACGACAGTTGTGGATCTATAATTTCTGTATTCATGATTTATTAACTGATAAAGCTTACATGTACGGATGGGATGAGACTGTATCTTCGAGGGGGCACAGGAAATAGGTTCGTGTCTGTTGCAGTTTATTTTAAATCTACCCCTAATATAACAAGACTGATTGCAGACAGTGACTCATGTGGAGGTCAAAATAAAAACAGAAACATATGTAAGCTATTTATGTTTATAACAAAGACCACACATATAAAAGAAGTACATCATAAATTCTTGGAGCCTGGTCATACATACATAGAGTGTGACCGAGACTTTGGGGCTATTGAAAAAAGCAAAAGAAAGGTCCCACAAGTGTTTGTTCCGCAAGACTGGATTAAAGTTATTAAGAACTCGTCAAGAAAATTTACAGTTTGTGAAATGACAGAAAAAATTTTACTCGCTCTCTAAAATTGATGAACTAATAAACGATCCGGGTACAAATACAGATGGACACCCTTTCAGAATTACTAAAACTATTTCCTTTAAATACAACAACGGTGCAACATTTTCTTTTCAATTTAAATCAACATTAGATGATGACTTTTCATTTTTAACGTGTTTCTGCGGCACACAATTTATAGGCCGCCCTTCTCTGAACTTGAAAAACGATCTTACTTACACAGCTTCATGAAAATCCATTAAAACTCACTTCAGCAAAATGGAACAACTTACAAACATTGCTAGAATATATACCGCCTGTGTACCATGAATTTTACACCAAAATAAATCATTGCGTAACTGAAAAAGCAAAAACAGCAGTCAAAAAGAACGGAAGCAAGAAAAAGGCAGTAAAAAAGAAACCAGATAAAAAGAAAGAAAACCAGGGGTGTAGTGGAGGGTATACGGTGGTATACGGCGTATAACAACTTTTTACATTTCGATAAGTGGATATAACAACTTTTATTACTCCTCAATCTAAGGTATACGCTAACAGTTTAGCGTATAACAACTTTTATTATGAAAGTAGAGAATTTTGTGTATTAACAATTGTCCATTAGCACGGAAAATCATTTCCTAATTTAACTTTTAGAGCCGGTGCTATTTTTGTCGCCCGATTTCCTAAAAATTTACAATAGGCTTGGAAATTTCTCGGAAGTCCGGTGGAGCTGACGACTCGACGTCGGCCCGTCGGGCTCGGAGTGGAGTCGGGGTACGGGGTACGGATTATGTGGATCTTGCAATTTGCGTTTGCATGTGCTTTAGTTAGGTGGGTTTTATTTTTAAGTGTTTAGAAACGTATTTAGTGAATCACCATTAGTCCGTTAGTACCTATTGAGCTGCTTTTAGTGTTTTAGTTGTTTAAAGGCAAGTGTAAGTGGCGTGTGTCTTTTACGGAAAAATGAAACGTCAAGGTAATTTACTGCGGTTTTTACAATTACAAGAAGGACAAGAAAGTACGCGAAAAGTGCGGAAAACAGACAAAAATGAGAATGACGTTGCAGATAAGAGTGACAGTGAATTACTAGAAGTGTCTATAAGTAATAAAGACAATTTAAATGATCCAGAAATTACTGAAATTTGCGAGGAAACTAAATTAAATAATTGTGAGTCGGAGCGTTACCCTTCAGTTTGGACATTAGACCAATGGCAAAGTTTTAGCGGAAAAAACCCATGGTTAATTGCTGCTGGAGGAATGCTAGGATGCAAGACGTGCCAGGAAATAAGTTTACAGGTACGGAAAATAAACGTTATACTATTTTTACAGCGCGAAAAAATTCTACTTCGAAATGGATTAACTACTTGCTTAATTAAATTATTTAAGGATTAACAAACTTCTGATTTACAAAATATTTTTTTGTGTCGTGCTGTGATTGTGATTAATACACTTTTTGGTCCAATACCATAATAAGATAAGCAAAAAATTACAGGGATTGGGAGCACTCAGGGAGCAAGGCCTAGCACTGTCTGCCGAATGGTACGAAATTAAGGTTGGCCCGTCATCCAGCGAAAAACGCAGTACGCAACTGAGTAACTTGAGGGTAAAAATAAAAAAGCACAGCGAATCCAAAGCGCATCAGTTAGCTGAACGCATCAAAAGACAAGCAAAAAAAGATGTCATGACTGATTTATTAGCAAAAGAAGCTAAACAAGCAGAAGAAGCAACGGCCAAAATATTTCGTACTGTGTATTACTTAGCGAAATCGGATCGCCCAATGACCGATCACGAAGATTTAATAGAGCTTCAACGGTGTAATGGAACCAATGTAGGTGTAATACTGCATTCAAGATACAGCGCAACAAATATCGTAGACCATATAGCTAAGGAAATGCGAAAAAAAAATGATTTCCAATATTATTGATCACGAATCAAAATTATCGGTGCTAGTGGACGAATCATCCACTCTTGGAAGAAAAAGTGTCCTTATTATACATATATGTTTTGTTTTATCGAACGATCCGATATTTATGTTTCTAGATTTAATAGAATTAAAAGATCAAGGCGCAGAACACATAACAGAAACATTAATTACAACATTGAACAAACATGGTTTTAGTAATGACTATTTAAATAAAAACTGGGTATCTTTTGTGAGCGATGGGGCAAGCGTAATGACTGGAACAAAATCAGGAGTTGCATCCCGCATTTCAAGCAAATTTCCAGCTATTTTAAGTTGGCATTGTATGAGCCACAGATTAGAACTGGCTGTTGGAGATGCTTTAAAAAATGTGACTGCTACAAATCATTTTCAATCTTCTTTAGATTGTATCTATTCTTTATACAGCCAGTCGAATAAAAATCAAGAAGAACTCAAAGAAGCTGCAGCAGAACTTGAGGTTCAGATTCTCAAAATTGGAAAAATATTTGATGTACGTTGGGTGGCAAGCAGTTCCAGAACGGTTAAAGCAGTGTGGAACAATTTTTTGCCTCTTTCTTCTCATTTTACTCAAGCCGCGGAGGATGCATCCCGTGATGGACGTACTAGAATAAAATTTGCAAGCCTTGCAGGAAAATTGGGCAGTCCTGGATTTTTGAAAAATGTGGGCTTGATGCATGATTGCTTACAGGAACTCGCCAATTTATCTCTCGAACTACAGCGACGAAATATTACACTAAAGATCGCAGATGAGAAGATCAAGCGAACCACGAGAGTACTGGAATCATTCAAAAATGAACCAGGCGAAAAATTGTCTGAAGCACTACAAGCAATTACTATCGGAAACTTTAAAAATGTAATTTTAAAAAATAGCAAGGTCCAAGAAATTAATGAGGGCCAGTTTCTACAAAGTTTAGTAGACAACATAAGAAGATTAACAAACACAGATTCGATACTCGTAGACCTACAAATATGACACAAGGCCTCTTGGCCTGACAGTCCTTCTATTCGGTACGGCGAGAATGAAATAAAAAGGTTATGCGCAAGATTTTCAGTCAATTTAAGCAAATCGATTAATGGAATGAGGGAATACATTGATTTAGATTTAGACCATGACCATATTCCAGAAAATTTACAACAGATGCAAAGACTGACGAAGACATTTCCATGCAGTACTGCAGAATGTGAAAGGGGCTTTTCTGCGATGAATTTGATAATGACGAGATTGAGATCAACGATACTCACAGAAAACATTAGTAACCTAATGATGATTAAGATTAATGGGCCACCTTTAAATAAGTTCAATCCCGAATCGTATATTTCCTCGTGGCTAATTAAACACAGAAGTGCTAATGATAATACATCAAAAAAAATGTTACCCAAACAGGAGGACAATAACAATAACCCAATTAAAGAATTATGGAATGTATTATAATTTATGTATTATACAAACTTGTAAATATTTACTTATAATTATGTAATTAAATATAATCGTATTACTAATAAGCATTTTATTCATAATTAATTTGTCTTTTATTAATATATAATAATTAATATTAACGTGTTAGGGTCGAAATTAAAAGGGTGCTTTGGTCAAAAAACCTTGGGAACGCTAATAATGTTTTTTGTTTGAGAGTATACCCACTTTTTTCAGCAGGACTACACCACTGAAGAAAACGAAAAGAAAAAGGCAGTTAATAGGAAAAAAAACGCAAATGAAGCAAGCGATATTATGCAAGTATCTACTTCTTTGAAATTAGCGGTTAAAGAATATGAAGACGTCATTTATGAAGACGTCATTTATGAAGATGGTGTTTTGGAGTCAGACTGTGATGACTAATATGTTTTTTGTTTATAATATTTTCAATAAAATTTAATATCTTCAGTTTACTGCGTTCTTAATTATATGGAATTTATGCAAACTTGCTAAACTATTTACTGCAAGACAGGTATAAGTGCATTTGAATCAAAAATTTATGTAATGTGCAAAAAAAATTTTTGTATTGCAGGAAATAAAATACAAGTTCGGTCTGAATACATTGCTATATTCCAATTTATTAATATCTTTCTGCAGAATTTATAAAAACCAGTTAACTTTGAGTGCTTATATCTCACTGATAGAAAGTACGTACTTTACCGGTTTTGCACTAACCCCTTCAATTCCCGTAAACAGAGAACAAATTTTGAAACGCCTACCAAAAAAACGTGAAAATAATAAAAATGATTGGACAAGTGGCCTGATTGAATTATTTGACAGTAGAAGGGCTATTTTACCTTCCACAAAAAGAAGAAAAATTGATGTTTTGCCAGGCAAAAGTATCTCCACAAAAGATTTCAATAAATCATGTGAAAAAGAGAAGACGGACTCAATTAATGTTACTATGGAGGAAGAAGTAAATGAGGGGAATGTTGAACCATCTGATACTACAGACCTAGAAGTCGATGAGTTTGTGGAGGTGTCCTTCAAAATAAACAAAAGTAACAGGTTTTATGTTGGAAAAGTTACCAGCATTTTTGGTGACAAGTGTACGGCTATTTTTTTAAGAGCAAACAGCAAGCTAAAAAATGCTTTCGTTTTTTCCGCTATAGAAGGCCCAAGTGAAATTGATATAGAACAGATTTATCGCAGACTACCTTCTCCCACACTTTTGAGAAGAGGTGATTACCAGTTCCCCAAAAATATGCAACTGCTTTCTTACACTAGTATCACCAATAACCCATATTCTTATACTTGAATTATATTTTTACAATCCTGTATTTTATAGTATTAATTTTTATTTGTACTATTAGTAAGCTGTATTTAATAATAGAGTGGATTTTATGTATTCCTTCATATGAACTTTTTAAAAATATAAAATGTGTCTCACTTCGCCTCTAGCGAGAGGTGTAGTGCAGTTTTTATTGAAAATATACGCGTGTCTCACTTCGCCCCAGATGCAGGGCGAAGTGAGACAAACTAAGACTTAAAAAAAATTGTAAATCTTAATTTTGTGTTTAATTAAAAAATAGTACCTTGTACAGAAAACATGGGACGCACTTTTATCTTTTTCAGAAAATTTATTTGATTTATATATAACAAACTATCAACAAAAATATCTGAAAACCGTCTCCCTTCGCCCCGTTTGACGGTACTCTTTTCTAACACAAATAAAATGTATTTTTCAACATATGTATGTATTAACCCAGATACAACCACCGTCCTTTAAAAAGGTCGCTTCAAAAACCTGTAATTATTTACTGCTTTTACCCCTAAGTTTTAGATGGCGCCACGAATTATTGTTTGTGTCAACTATTTAGTACATGTATGCAGCACGTGTAGCCATTTATTTGTTTTCGTTCAGAAGTAGTGGTTGTTTACATTTCCAGTGTTTTATTTTGTGCGGCTATGAGTAATCTAAGGTAAGATATCAATCATTATTTGATAAAATTGAATTGACTAGCCAAGTAAAAACTAGTAAAATCCTAACTTTAGGATATAAATATCAAAAAAAGGTTATGATGGTCGTGGGTTTTGAAATAAGCTTATAAAAGTTAGTGTCCTTTTAAAAGGTCAGTGGCATAATGTACTGCTTTTTCAGTTATTGGAAAAAACCACTCACTCTGAACGAGTTATTGGAGGAAGTGGAATATATTGATGATGAAAATAGGTTGCCAGATGCAGTTGTACTTTTTCCGCCAATCAACGCCAATGACGATGTCACTGATGAAGACTCTGGTGATGATGAAAATATTGTCATGGATAATTTACCGGGATCCGTTTTGAATTTTCAAGCTGAGGTAACGTTTAGAACCGACAGCAAAATCATCAACATTTTACCTTCAGATAGTGATAGTGATGACAATATTCCGTTGGCACAGTTTTGTAAATACAAAAAGAAACAAAAAAAGAATGATTGGGTGCATGAAGACATTGTGCGTAAACTACCAGACTGGCAAAATGAGCTTGTGGCGAAAAATCATCGAACACCTTTAGAGATCTTTATCTTTTTTTTGGCAACTATTTATGGCAAATGATTACAGACTATACCAACCTGTATGCAATCCAACACAACAGACAGGGTGATATAACTGTGGACGAAACGAAATGTTTTTTAGGGGTGCTTATTTATAGTGGTTACACCAGTGTTTCAAGTCGATCCTTGTATTAGGAGAGCTCTTCCGATGCCAATCATGCGATTATAACAGAAGCCATTTCAAGAAACCGTTTCAACTACATCATGCAAAATTTGCATTGTAATGACAACAGAAACTTGGTAATGAGTGACAAATTTTCAAAAATCAGACCTTTTTGACACATCTAAATGAGAAATTCATAGAACATGCCCCATTACAAGAAAATCATAGTATCGACGAATCAATGATCCCATATTTTGGAAGACATGGTTCGAAGCAATTTATTAGTGGAAAGCCGATTAGATGGGGGTACAAGTTTTGGATGGGTACAAACCAAAAAGGCTATATAGAATGGTTCGAACCATATCAAGGCGCTACCACTGTTTTAGAAGATAGATACAAGGATTTGGGATTAGGTGCCACCGTTGTTCTCACTTTTGCAGATAAAATTATTTCAGAAAAAGGTCGATTACCGTTTCACTTTTTTTTCGACAATTTTTTCACTTCATGGGATTTGGTCTGAATACTTCAAGACAGAGGAATAAAGGCTACCGGTACTGTCAGGGAGAATAGGATACCTGTACCTATAATAAAGAGTGGTCAACATATAAAAAAACAAGAAACAGGAACTCTTGAATATGCAACAAAAAAAATGTGAAAACATCGTCATCTGTCGTTGGAATGACAATAACATTGTGACCATTTGTTCAAATAGTGAAGCAGTTCTACCAACAGTAAATGTCTCTAGGTTTTTACAAAAAGAAAAAAAGAAAGTTGCTGTCCCTCAACCACAGCTGATAAAAAAATATAATCAAAATATGGGGGGAGTTGATCGTGCTGATCAAAACATAAACTTGTACCGTCTAAGCGTAAGAGGTAAAAAATGGTATTTTCCATGTCTTAGCCAAGGATTGGATATGACAATAAATAACTCATGGAATCTTCATCGTCTGGATGGTGGTAAAAACGACCAGTATACTTTTCGTCGGGTGCTTGCAATGCGTTTATTAGAAACTCATAAGAAAACTACAAAGCGTGGATCTGTGCGTGCAAGTGCTCATGATAAGGAACATTCAAGGTATGATGGGAGAGACCATTTAGTTATTTACCAAGAGAACCGGATCAGGTGTAGGCAATGTCGCAAAAAAGTTCAATTCCGCTGCAGCAAATGTGATGTAGAGCTTCACCCAAAATACTGTTTTGTGGAATATCATACAAGTTAGTTTATTAATATGGTTACCAAAATAAGATACAATTTATATATCTACAGAAAGTTACCAATTATTTCGCATTAAGTCCCTGTATTATGCCACTGTGCTTTATAAAGGACGGCGACTACTGCAAAAACTTTTGAGAAATCTAAAAAAAATTCTTAGTAAAACTTCCTCAGAAATGTGTCCAGAATCTAACTTAACCCTCTATTGCATAATGTTCCCATTTGGGAACACAATATTCTAAAATTCTACGTTACTCTCATATGCGTAATGTTTAGTCTGAATGCATATTGTTCCCTTATGGGAACTGCGTTGCAACCTTGGAGAACAACTGGCAGGCAATAGGTGGCGGTATACGTGAAATAAACTAATTTATTTCTTACCGACTCCCAAACGTGGTTATGTTCAAGATAAGGATTGTTTACAATGTTTTGTTTTCATAAATATACGGTAAGATACTTAAAAAAAATGGTTTACTAGTTGTTAAGGCATGATTGATGATTGCTAATGTGTAATAATAATGTGCATTAGGGCGGGCCGAATTTTTTTTTTGTTTTAATTTTCTATCGTAATAGGACTCAAAAGTTGCGTATTGACGAGGTGATGACGGGAAAAATAGTATAAAAAATCCTTGATAGTACTTTTAGCCCTCTACTTGCAGTCAAATTTTCCAAAAAAGCCAATTTCACTCACATCGTCATCTTGTTTTATACATTTTAACTTAAATTCCTAGAAGAGATAAGGCCTCTTTCTAGACAACAAATTCGCCTTATTTAGCTTGCTGAATCCACTTGCAACCGGTTTTCAGGAAGCCCAAGAGGTCATTTGCAACGAGTCATGCGGCGCGAAATGCAATTGTCGATCAAGCATATTGCACTAGTGCTTTATCGTAGTAGGTGGTTTATGTGTTTGTTATCAGTGAGTGTTTTATTGAACTTGAACTTAATATAAACTGTTATTAGTAAGATAAACGGTGTAAATGTCTAAGAAGTGATTTTTAATACAGACTGAAACAGTAATCATGAGTTTTGGGGCAAGGCGTGCTGAAGTGACTTGTCCATTTTTTGGTGCCTATTCTGACCTAGACCCGAAGAAACTACCTACTATAAAAGACGCTATAAAGTGCATTCTATACACAAGAAAATATTTGGAAGAAAATAGTAATGGAAAACAACCACCCAATTCAGAAATTTTTAGCATTGTTTCGAAAAAGATAGAGAAAATCTGGGAATCTGCTTCTATTCCTACATCGTGTTGTTTGGCAACGCCCTGCAACGTTCAAGATGATATGCCAACAATATTGTGACTATGTTTTGTCCCATTACGGAAATGCTACCGTCGTGTTCGATGGTTACAGTGAACAGCTCAATACAAAAGATGAGGAACATCTGCGAAGGTCTCGCTCAGCTATCAACGTAGATGTGAAAGTAGAAGACCTCATCCAAGTCACCTTTGGGCAGAGTGAATTCCTTGCAAACACACACAATAAGGAACAGCTAATATCCCTTCTGACAGTGCACTTAAAAAAAAAGGGATGCAATGTGCTCCAGGCCCCTGGGGACGCAGA